>CAJUYG010000489.1:49438-80883 GCA_910591675.1 Galerucella calmariensis
TATTAACAATGTCAGTGGGTGAAGCCCTTAAGTCTACAAATTATAGGAAATAAGAATTACAGTGGGTGAAGCCCTTTAGATTTAGAAATGATGAGAAATAGGAATTTTAGCTTGAAAGGTTGACCTTGGTGAAAACTTCTTTGTATATAAAGGTACTTATCTTAGAGGAAGTACTAGCTTGGGAGCCTCCCTGCCTTCTTGGGTATTAGGCCAAAATAATATTCCCTCAGCAGTGGAGGTATGCCTCGAAGTCCATTCGTTCTTATGAATCCATAAAATCGGTGTAAAGGTAGATACCAATTTCAAGATACTTGTTTTAGATTTCTTTTTTTTGTTAAAAAAAATCTATGTAGCCAACCGCTGTAGGAATATCATAAGTGAAAAAATAATCTGGATCTTAAAATTTTAATATGATATTAGCAGCGGTTGGAATGTACACGTCTGTTTTAATAGACCACTTAGATCGGAAAGAAAGATGGCTGTTTTCGATTCACAGTTAACCACCTCCACTTAAAACGAGTTTTGCGAATTCGACACCAAGTCCCTGGTTATACGATACGGCAAAGCAACCGGAAGAATAACGAAGGCGACAGTGGAACTTCACGTTTCAGCAGGTGCTCACAGGACATGGGTCAAGAGTGGGTTACCTCCACAAGATTGGGAAAAGAGAAACTGGAGTGTGCGAGAGATGTGAAGTGGAGGATGATGTGGGACATGTGTTTAGATGGAAGAATGAGGAAGTTTTGAAGAAGTTAGAAAATAAACTGGGAGAGGCGGTGTATTGGGAAAATATGGTGGAGATTATGTTGAGGAGCGAGGAGGAATGGATGGAGATAAGTGGCGTGGTAGAGAGCATGATTAGGGGAAGAGAAGGACTCGCTATGGTATGAGAGAGGTAGGAGTGATAGAGGGAAGAAGATGATGGAGAGTGTGTGAGGGACCGCCGCCCAGCTTGACGTATGCTAGGGTAGTGATTCCAAGGCGGGAGTAACGGCGAGTTTGAGGTGGGTTTGGTTGGTAGGCATCTCCGTTGAGGATGAGTCCAACACTGTCTGGGTACTGGTTGAAGACCCAGTCGAACATGAGTTTCCCATGTCGGCCCGAAAAAAAAAGCTGTTAGTTATATAGTATATTATAGAACTCTTATACAAAAGGTATAAAAGTCTTATAAAATGATATTTTTGATACTGTATAAACTTGCTTATAAGGTATATATCATTTTAAAAGAAATGATCGTATAATGCGTTATAGTACCTATATATTGTAAAAGTCAGTATAGAATCATTTAATACAACAATTTTTAGAAAACAAAAGTATCGCAACAAAAGGCTTAATAAAAACAAAAAGTTCTTAAAACAACGTAAGACAGATACAAAAGTAACGCCTTCATGGTATTTTGAATTTTCGATTGATAAGTTGCGCTTGCGCGTAATCTTAACAACAACCAATCAAACAAGCAAGTCAAAGATTAGGGTTAACGTTTGTGATACATTTAAACGGTTAATTATTGTGATATTTTGTTTAGGATTAATCACAGAACTGCCTTTTTTCCATTTCTTCCTACGTAATGTGTTAAAAGGACATTAACAATCGATGACGTACACAAAAAAGGGTATGGACTCATTTCAAAAAGGTATGAAAATAATTGGGATCTAGCGGACAGAATTTGAAAGTTCGTAATTTGCTTCTCGCCAGGTAGTAGATTAGATATCCATTTAAGATGCCTGCCAATAATATGTCATTTGGTTCTCAGTGCCACACAGGTCATTGGTAATTTGGCTCCCAGGCATTGCTGTATTAAGGGCACGACCAACGTAATCTGTGTTTATTTTTTTCTACCTTTCATGTACTTCATCTGTGACGTTTAGTTTTGTTTTGAATTGTGCTTGCTCATTCACTTGTATTGAATTTTCCCATAAATCCTGAAATAATTTTGCGTGGACAAGAAAAATAGCTATTAATGAATCAATTAAAAAAAAACTAAACGTCACAGATCAAGTACATAGGTAATTTCTTTTAAATAAACTAGGTGTAAAAAAATGAACACAGATAACGTTGGTCGTGCCCTTATACTGTAATGCCCAGGAACCAAATTACCCTGTTTGGTACCTACTGAGAACCAAATGACATATTATTGGCAGGCATCTTAAATTGATTAGGTTAGGTTAGGTTAGGTTATTACCATGCCTTTTTGAAATGAGTTCATTATTAATGATCTGAAAATATCACCAGATACCAACGTGTACCTAAGTAAGTATTAAATTTGAAAAATTTACCATTAAGTCATAACAATAATATGATAATATGTATCACATCACTCTGAATGGTATAATTTTGATGCAGAATATAGAGCATTGCTCTTATTTTTTCAATCTATCCATGTGGTGCTCCTTTCCGTACCCAGAAGGTATAAAGCGGACCCTATTACTAAAAGACTTCATCCGCGTGAATAATAGATACCCCCTTAAAAACTGATAGTATGTTTGCCCATCTAAATTTAATTCGAAAAATGTTTAACTGGAAATAAAGTGCGAAAAAGGTTTTTGAATACACTAGTGCTCATGCGTAAAGTGTCTTTCCCGCCCTTGACCGCTCCGCGTCGTTCGGGTCAACTGCAGTCGTGTGCGGGAAAGTATCACTTTCCGCACTTGTTAGGAAAATAACTATTTTCATCTCACTTACTGTTAGCTACGTTATGGGTCTTTCTGTACATTTATCACTAAATAAATTACACTCTTTCATGTGAGTTCGCCATAGCCAATAATAATAGGTAGGTACATAATTTTAATTACTTATTTGCTTTGCTCTTAGGTTAATTTCTCCTTCATATTAATTCGAAGCAATAATACAGAACATTCATACATAAGTTCTACTGAAAGCCAATAAATAGTTATTTTCCCAACAAGTGCGGAAAGACACTTTACGCATGAGTTAGGATCATTATTTTTTCTACGACCGTGTATACAAAAAAGTATACCAACCCATTTTTCAAAAGTTATTTTATTTCAACATACATATACAAAACTTTGAACAAAAAGTATTGATTATTATAAATAATATTGCTATTAAAAACACAATTAGTTGCATTCTGTAAATTACTTAAAATTGCCGGTCCAGTGGAGTTATTTGTAGTTAACTGGTAAGTAGATGACGTTGATGAGGATGGCATCGGTTGCAGGTCTCGTAAAGATGAATGTGATGGCAACGGTTTTTGTAGATGAAAGAATTTCATTTGATATATTTCTATAATATCAAACCCGGGTGGTTTGATAGTTGTTTTGTGACTACTTTAAAGAGTGTACAGTATTATATCAAAATATCTTCATTATCTATATTTTCAAAAAATTAAAAATGCAACAAAAAGCTATAAAAGATGTTGATTTTATTTTATGGACTATTTCGTAAATATTTATTTACCTGTTGTCACAATAGTTATAACTTACGAAGAAAAAACTATCGAATAAGGTCAAAATTTGCATAACTCTACTTTCCTGCACTAGTGCGGGAAAAAGACACTTTCAAAACTAAAATGCGTGCGGGAAATTGGGTTAAAGCGCACGGTCGTAGAAAATAGTAGTTTGTGCAACTAGCGTGGATATGGACAATCCACACGAGTCGAACAGTATATTTTTTCTACGAGCCATTCAAGAAAAAATCTAGAAAATAAACATTTGAATAAACTGTAAAATAAATATAACTTGAAATTAAAAATTTTCAACAATTTTATTCATAATCGTACCAATTCAATTTTATGTCTTCACTAATTTTTTGTGATAAACGTACAGTTTTTGAATGTACAATTTGTATAATGTTACGGTTTCTTTTTTTGAATATGCGATGCTGTTATGAATAGATGTTGCCAGTCGGACTCCCGCAAAAAGGGTACCGTACCTTTATTTATAATAATGAAAATTCTGCTAAATATTTCAAGCGTCTGCCTGTTGTAGTTATCAATATTGAGCAGAATAATTATTTAAAACTAAAATTAACAATTGAAAAAAAAATTCTCCACCCGGAATCGAACTCGGGTGTACCTCATGAAAGTCCGGTATGTTAACCACTCGGCTACCGAGATTTATTAAAAATATATCTCAGAAGTATTACATACCTTCATAAAAACTGAACTTCATCGGTAGTCCCTTAAATACCCATTTTATTCTGTTTTTAGTATTTGTTATTAATTTATAAGGTTCATTTTATTCAAGTTTATTTTTATAAATAAATATTCTGGATCCAGTGCTTCTGGGAGAGACTTTTTTTGACAAGTTATTTTGACGTTTCTTTAAATTGAAAAAAAGATGAATGACGAGTACTAAGCGCGAATGCTGATTGGTGGTTTTCATATACGTTCTAGGTTTTATATGAAATCATATACGTTCAGTTAACCGATATGGCCTACATTTCCATTCTCTAAACTGTGCAGGAAATGGATAATATACATGTGGGTGTAGAAAAAATAATTACCTTTTCAAAAAAACTAGAATGCTCCTTTTTTCAATTAATAAGAAATAGTATAAGGAACATTGTTACGTGAGGATGTCAGACGATTTACTTTACGCTGAGATCACGGTTCGTAAATAAAAATTATAGTTCAGAGAAAGAAAACACTTTTAATAAAAAAAACGTGTGTACAAAAAACGATACAAAAAACCATGTGTTTATCTACACTGTTTTCGAGGTTATATCTTCTTCCTTTTTTTTACAACATTACCACAACGCAACAAAACCATCGAAAAACCCAAAACCACGGCGCACGCCAGCCGCCTTGGATGATATTAGACAATGATAGAGGCAAACGCCAACAGCGGCGTTGCCAGACTTAGAAAAAAATCTAAAATAAAAATAAAAACAACAATAATTGTAAGACGAAAATACAACATCCTCCCACCTTTGAGGAACGATATAAAAGTTTCTCAAATACAATATAAGTTTACTTAAATCTAGCGGGTAACTTAACTAAACGACCGCGTCGAGTTGCCTGCGTAGACACTCCCGCACCTTCACTACTAACGGGTACTCTGCTTTGGGTCACTCCCGCACATTCACTACCAACGGGCGCTCTGCTTTGGGTCACTCCCGCACATTCACCAACCACGGTCTCGGTGTGCTGGACTTCGGATACAGTCTCTTCTGACTCCAAAGGATAAATACGTTGAAGTGGCCTGAGGAGTTGACCACCAGCGGTTCGTAGACGAACCACACGTGTCTCGCCATCTTTCCCAGGTAGGAGTTCGACGACCCTGCCAAGGGGCCAGTCTATTCTCTTACTGTTGTCGCTACCTATTAGGACGACATCTCCCACTGATATTGGGCTAGAAGATTTCTTCCTTGAATGAAAACTAAGTTGCGCGAGGTATTCATTGCGGAATCGCTTTTGCAAATGATCTCGCAACTGTTGTCGATGTCGTAGCTTACGACAAAGGGAAGTCTTCTCCAGAACATCGAGATCTGCTGTACCTGACTCGGATTGATCCCTAAGAAACATTGCAGGCGTTAACGCAGTGAATTCCTCCGGCTCGTTGGAAACGTAAGTCAACGGCCGCGAATTAATAATGTTCTCGCACTTGCACAAGACGGTCAATAAGTCCTCATAATTTAGTGACGCGCGACCTAGCGTTTTGCGTAAAAGTCTTTTCATCACTCCGATGAGACGTTCCCAGAATCCTCCCCACCACGGCGCACCAGGAGGATTGAATCGCCATTTGATTCTCTGGACGGTGCTAAAATCTGCTACCGCCTGCCAATCTAATTGTCTTAAGCTATTATCAAGTCCTACAAAATTCGTCCCATTGTCACTGTATACGACACTCGGACGACCACGTCTCGCGATAAATCGACGAAAACCTTGAACGAAGCAGTTAGTGGTCAAGGAGGTAATCAGTTCTAAATGGACGGCACGGTAAACTGCGCACGTAAAAAGGCAAACCCAAGCCTTCTCACCGTTCTTCAAAAATAGAGGTCCTGCTAGATCCACGCCGGTAACTTCGAACACTTTCGCGTCGCGAACTCGATCAAGAGGCAGAGGCGGAGTGCTGACAACGAGAGGTTTAGAATTTTGTCTTTTACATACCGTGCACTGAGATAAGACCGACCGTAATACGCGCCTACCGCCAAGAATCCAATATTTTTCACGCAGTAAACTTAAAAGTCCTTGTATACCGACATGACACGATCTACGATGAAGGTCAAAAATAATTTTACGAACCACATTATGATCACCGGGCAATACTGTAGGCATACGAAAGTTCATATTATCTGGCCTTTCCGCGATGCGCGTTTTAATACGAATAATTCCGGCTTCGTCACGAAACGGGTTCAGCGAAGAAATTTGTTTGGAGTTTACGTCGAACGATTCACTCTGTACTACCCGGTGTACAAATATCTCGGCTTCTTCGACTTCCTCCCATAGAGAAATATAATATAATGAGAGTTGTCGACCCTGTAGTAACAGTTGACATCACGTTGATCGAAGCGCACCAGGAAGGACTGGCGGAACTAATTTTTGAAGGCGGGATATTTAAACTGGTTAGTTTGGATTGTGGGTAGGTGAATTTCACAATTTGTCTAAAAATTGTTTATTATATAATTATTTCATTACGAAAAATAAAATTATATATATTTTTTTCTAATGAAATGATTAAAATTAATAAACAATTTTAACACATGATTTAGATAAAGGAGAAATCAACACAAATTTGAAATTTTTATTAAACTGCCATAATAACATAACAAATAATCCACATCTATATTACCAACAATTTATCAAATATTTATATATTATAAATCAAAAAATAACATATTTTTATTAAACTTACTTTATATTTAGGAAAGTTAATACAATATCACATTAAATTGCACATTATTTTAAAACTATTCACAAAAACAACAAAAAAGAAAGTAGATTCTCCATTTCTATGAAGGCAGGATCAGGTCTGAAACAAAATAAATAAAACACAGTACCGTAAGTTACAAAGAAAAAACATTATTTTTATTTGCTAGTCTTCTTACTACTCATATTATTTTTTAATTTATAAGGTGACAAACTTTTTTGAGCTAAGTTTAACCCTATCATCAGTAGAATTCCAATTTTTATGTCTATAGCTTTGTCGCTAGACACATCCAAAGTCAATTGTTCTTATAGAGCTATTTCATCAAATAACAAGACACAATTTTCATCAATATGCTCCATTTTCACAACCCTTTCTTTAAGCCTATCAAAAATTGCTTTATTAATTCTAGTTTCAAATGGCACTGATCGTAGAAGTAACTATAAAGTAGATTTACTGGGCAAAGATATAAAACGTTTCAAAACATCATCTTGTGGTCCCTTTTTATAAATGGATAATGTTATTGATCACGAAAGTTTATGTTTCTTGCAGTTAACAGTACTACTTTTTTTTTAAATCTAAGCCTGCTGGATCTAATTTTGAAATAACTCAGATCTTTATTAATATACTTAATACATTCTTCTTGAGAGATGAATTATTTACACTAAGTTTCATTTATTTTACTTAAAGTACTAGATTCCAAACATAGTTTGTTAGTTAGATGTTCCAAATTGAGTTTGAGTTAGAAAAAATAAGCTTTCATTTTAATACAGGCAATATGGTATTTTCAAAAGCTTGGGTATTATTATTATGTTCAACTACTTTTGGTGGTGTATTATGTTATGTTGCATGATGTAAGGATTACAAAGGTAAAACAAATTTAATAAGTATTTTGCATAATTAACCTATAAATGCATTATTATAAAAATGATCTTCATACAACCTTTGATCATTGGATGTAGAAGGAAGTTCTAAGCTTTTGTAGCACTGTTCAATATCAAATGGAGATTTGAAAAATGTTTTATTCTTACTACAAATTGCGAAGTGGACAAAAATATTTACTATTACAATTTTCTGCAATACATGACGAATTATATTTAGTGATGACATTTTAAAGGTTCACTTACTTTTATTTCCTTTATTAGAACTGAAATCCTAAATAAATTTATAATATGTAGAACTAATTTTAAATCCTACTCCCATTTCTTATTGACATTTTCACTTTGACTTTGACAAACAGAAGCCAGATTCACATCAACCAAAGTATGATTGATTTTGTATATTTTCAGTTTTATTGACTTAAAAGTTAATATACTAGGATATTCGATGATATTCATCGACATTAAGGGCAAAATGTTGAAGTGAAAGGTAATTTATAATATTTTAAAGTATTTTATTCCATTCTCCTTATGTGAAAAGTCTTGTAGTTCTCGCGACCGCAGCGACTCGATGCGCGGGTGGCAGCGCAGAAACGTTATGCCCAATACCGCCTATGCTTCAATCCGTCTCTTTTATTTTGTCTATGCTTCCTCCGTAGTTAGTTTCCCGTGACGACGGTCTAGTTTCGTTCGAAGGCGACGCGCATTATGTACAAAACGGAAAATCCAAGCCATCATCCTAACAAGTTTTTCGTACTTTGAAAAATAATGAAAACGCCAATTGTCAGATGTGTTATTCAGCAGAGTGGGGACAATTCGTTTTCTTCTCTCTTTATTGACTTCCTCCTCATTAAATCGTATCTCTTGTTGAGGCCATGTGTCAGTATGTAACAACCATTCCGGTCCCTCCCACCATTTGGATTCAACCAGCTGCTTGCTAGAACTACCTCTAGAAGGTAAATCGGCGGGATTCTGCGCACCCGGAACATGGAACCACTGTTCAGCGCTAGTTAATTGGCGGATTTCCCGCACTCGATTAGACACAAATACTGACCATTCTTCAGTACGTCGAATCCAGGATAACACAGTAGTTGAGTCACTCCAAAAATATGAATTCAGATTTTGAGGAAATTCTTTTCTTATAGAAGAATACAGACGTGCAGCAATTGTAGCTGCCAGGAGTTCCAGACGTGGGATGGTAATCTTTTTTAATGGAGCTACCCGGGCTCTGGCAGCGATCAAATAAACGTTAACAACTGAGCTGGTTTCAACTCTTAAAAATACTGCGGCAGCATAAGCCTTTTTGCTAGCGTCCGAAAAGGTATGTAAACTCCAACATTCCGCCTCATTGGGGCCTGCTTGTATCCACCTTCGAATGCTAATTTTTGACAGCTCTTGAAGCTCCTCCACCCATTTGCAAAAGACTTTAGCAATTTCATCAGTCACTGGAACGTCCCACCCTTGTCGCTTCTCCCAAAGACCTTGAAGCAACAACTTGGGCATTAAAGACACGGGGGATGTAAAACCAATAACATCGAACAAGCGTTGGGCCGAGGAAAGTATCAATCGTTTCGTCACAACTTCATTTTTAATTTCCGCAATCCCTTTTAGGGACTCCGTATTGACAGACAGGCAATCTCTCTTGGTGTCCCAAAGAAGACCTAGGACGGGAATAGTAATGTGGCTATTGCCCGAAGACTCCCACCCTCTTAACTCCATCTGGGCATTGTCCATCAATTGGGTTGCTTCAGACACAAATTTTCGCAAGGTCACTTGATCAGGAACACTAGTTATGCAATTATCAACATAAAAACTATTCGACAACTTTTCAATGACATCTAATGAATCCTGGTGACAACATTTCTCTTTGGCCCTTTTTAAATGAAAATCGATAGTAGCTCCTAGAAGAAAAGGGCTACTGCTAACTCCAAAGACGACTCTTTTATGGCGATAAATTATTGTTTGTCCCTCCTTACCTATCCACAGAAATCTTAAGAAATACCTATCTACAGAAGCAACGCTAATTTGTAAGAAAGCCTTGCGAATATCGGAGACGACGCCAATTCTCTGTTGTCTAAAACGGAGTAACACATCAGGCATCAATTCTATCATATTAGGGCCTATTTCTAAACACTGATTCAAAGGGACAGTTTTTCTCGTGTGAGGAAGCATCGAAGACTGGCCTAATTTTGGTCGTCTCACTACTGTCCTTAATAACTGGCCTATGGGGCAGATAGTAGACTACTTTATTATCGTCATATTCTGGCAACTCCTCAATTATATCCTCGGAAAGCCACTCTTGAAAAATTGTATTGTAGGACTCATACATCTCAGAAGCTTGCAATTTGGCTATAGTACGACCTAGCCTCTGTTTAGCAACAGCATAATTATTGGAAATGGGAGGGTGATTCGCGAGCCATGGCAACCTAACCTCGTATCTGTTATTATTATCAAGTCGAGTGGTTTGATCAAAATATGCTCTGGTTTCATACACAATCTCCTGTTTTGTACCTTTCTCCACGGGATCGGTTATACCAATAATATCCAAGTCCCATAAACTAGAAACATTATGATCTTTCACAAGTAAAGAAAAAACTAACATAGACGTATTGACCTCAGACGAACTAAACGGAACCTGTCCCATCAAAGTCCAGCCTAGAATTGTCTCCACAGCTACAAGACCACACTGAAGTTGATATTTTTGTCCCGTATATAACTTACCAATGATGTCCGCGCCGAGTAAAAGTTCGATTGGTGCTGGATCCCCTACATCACTAAGGGATATATTCAAGTCTTTTAATTCGTCTAACCGAGGGCCTTTAAAAATAGGCGAAATGTCATTACATATAACGGGTTGATCGAGTGCATCAAAAAGACAAGAGTGAATACCGTCGCCCACTGATATTTCGTAAACCTGATGCCGTTGTTCGGAAGTGTTACTACCGCCGAATAAAGCATGAACTATTTTTTCTGTCCGTTTCGCGTCCAAACCCATCGTCCGAGCCGTATTTTCTAAAATATAACTCCGTTGCGATCCCGTATCCATGAGCGCCCTAACTTGCCTAATGCCGTTCATACCTTTAATAGGTATCCGTAATGTTTGTAAGAACACGTGCGTATTAGTTATATTCGCGAGAACACTATCAGACTCTTGAACCTTTTCCTCACGATCAGAACTGCCTTTATGAGATGGCAACTCTGGACAAACTAGAATGACGTGAGATTTACCACAAATGACGCATCTTAAACGGATTTTACACCTTCGCGCATTATGTCCTATTTTTAAACATTTAAAGCAGTCATTTTTCTCTGATAACAAATTTCTTTTCCGTTCTAAACTTAAGTTTTGTGCCTTAAAACAATTAGCATTGTCATGCTGCCCATTACAAAAAATGCACCTGGCAACCTCGCAATTAATTAGACCCGCCGCTGTTGCTGATTTAGGATCAGTTGACGCGATTTTGCGATCCTTGTAATGTTTCTTTTCATCTTCCCGCCGCTCATATTTTACACCGCTGGTGCCAGAAACATTCTTCTGTTCGTGTTCAACCTCGTTTTGTAAAAACTTCATCAGGCTTCGTAAACGAATTTCTAACGAAAAATCTTCAGAAGCTTCATATGAATCTTCGTGTAAAGGTCGTAAGAATTCCGAAGATCTATGCCAAAGTCTAATCATATCTTCAGGCAAACAAGATTCTATAAGAGGGTATAAAATAGCGGCATATTTTTCAGACGTAATACCGAAAGTCTCCAAAGAACGTAATTGACTTTCGATGTTGTCGTATAGTACTGAAATATTCGACTGAGAGTTTGAAGTCTTATTTAAAACGAGTCTCAACAATTCTCTCACATAAACTTCGATTTGTAAGTCTTCCCTACCAAATCTCGATTGCAAACTTCCGATAATTTTACTGTAATTGTCTGCTACCGCGGGGAAACTTTCAACTATTTGACGGGCTTTACTACCTGGAACAGTGGCTTGTGTTAAATACCAGATCTTGTCATCTAAATCAATATCGGGATCATCATGTATTTTCTTGAATTGTGACCAAAACGGTAACCACTGTTTCAAGTCGCCATTAAACTTTTTTAGTTCTACAACAGGTAATTTAAATTTTCGCTTACCTCTAGGACTAGCCGACATAGAAGCCGATGTTACTGACCCCGGACCCGTCACCAAACACTTACGCTTTAATTCTGCAAAACGCTTGCGATAGCAATCGAAATCCTCCATTTCTTTGGTCAACTCGGCCTCCGTAGCCTCCTCAACCAGCGCTTCAAAAATGTTACTCTCCACAACGGACAGATCGGAAAACTTTTCTTGCATTAATTCCCATTCAATGTCAATTTGTTGCACGTCGCGATTTTCGCCCGGCACCGCTAACAACTCATCTAAAAGGTTGGCCTTTTTTGTAAAAAGTCCGCGAAGCACCATACGACGTTTTTTATCCGTAGACATTTCCACCAAACTCTAGGTACCGACTACACGATTAATGTCCACAAGGTGGATACCACTTATCGCGTCGAGGATGAGTTTCTATCGAAAAACTACAAAAATTCCTACACGGCCACGTTATTTACCACAAGCACAAAAGAAATGCTTCTTCTCCAAACTGTCCTGTCACGGTCGCCACAATGTTACGTGAGGATGTCAGACGATTTACTTTACGCTGAGATCACGGTTCGTAAATAAAAATTATAGTTCAGAGAAAGAAAACACTTTTAATAAAAAAAACGTGTGTACAAAACACGATACAAAAACCATGTGTTTATCTACACTGTTTTCGAGGTTATATCTTCTTCCTTTTTTTACAACATTACCACAACGCAACAAAACCATCGAAAAACCCAAAACCACGGCGCACGCCAGCCGCCTTGGATGATATTAGACAATGATAGAGGCAAACGCCAACAGCGGCGTTGCCAGACTTAGAAAAAAATCTAAAATAAAAACAACAATTGTAAGACGAAAATACAACAAACATGTAATTTGGTACCCATATTAAGAACGGTCTGAAAAAATGAGTAATATGGTTCCCAATATTTTAGGTAGGTTTACATAGTTTTCATGAATTGAATAGATGAGGCTTTCACTTGATGTAGATCCATACTAAGTGATGAAATAATAGTATATTCTTCAACGAGTGCAGTTTTTAAGTGAATATTTCTCAAGAAATTCTGTCAGCTATGCCACAAGTAGGTATCCGTATCTATTGGACGTTTTCACATTAATATTTATCGCCCTCTATAATGAAATTTTGTTAAAAAATATAAAACATTTTTATTGAAAATCGTCTTGTTCCAGAATGTTGTCAAAGACTTTTCGTTTAGGACATATTCCATACATACATACACAATGTATACATAAATATTATATTTTACGAGTAATAGACATAAATTAAAATTAAACGATAGTAATATTAAATATTGTTTTATTAATCTTTTTTATGATTTTAATAACAAAGTACAAAAATAGCAAATAGATATAGAAATAAGAAAGTGATAGGAAAATTAAGGAATGGCGGGCATAGTTGAATAAAATAGTACCTATAAGTAGTTAACTCATTTTGAAAAATAGACAAAGAAATAAATTACAGATTTTAAAAAAGGTGAAAATACAAAGCAAAACATGCAATTGCGCATATGTGAGAACAACAGTGTCATAAAATATTACTCTTTGGTTATAGTAAGTGATGTTATAGAGAAAGTGATTTTAATGGTGCATTACTAGGTAGTAATGTAGTAATGTACGTAATATAGGTACCAACCTGAAATGCAATTTTGAGTGTTATTGTGTAGAAGGCACGTATAGTGTAGGGTAGATAAAAGTGGAATATATACGCAGTTGAAGAGCATTGTTTAAGTTGATTGAGTGAAAGTGTCAATGTATTTTTAAGCTTCTAACCAGCACAGGTAACAAAAGCTTAACGAAGCGAGCCCTTTCTGTACTTGTCAACCCTTATACTAGATTTCAATTTATTATGTTAAACGATTAGAATCGGAAAGCTGCGTTAGGTTACTGTGTATTGGATATTGGGAAGGGTGAATATAATAATAATTTCCTCTTTCCCTTATATTGTTTGGTGTGCGCACTTCGTTGAGCTTTATTTGTTACCTAGACGCTGGAAATCAACTTCATGTTAATAAATGTTTAGTGAGAGAGCACTTTTTGAGAGAATCATTGAAATTGGAAGAAAAAGGAAGTAGCGTATATATATTTTTATAACGTAGTTTTGAGTTGAGCAAAAGAAAAAAAGGTAGACTCCGTTTCACGTAAGAAAAACCTACTTGAAGTTGCAGCCGTATGCGCGAACTTGTCAAAACCAGTGCCATATTGTAAAATGGACATTCGACTTCATATCAGTAGCGTAAAATTTTCACATTTTGTAGGTTAACACAAAATTAGTTTATGTCGGCTTTGACTGTGGATACATTTTCCTTCAACAGCAACATGTTTTTTAGGAGGCATATTTTTAAATCGAATGGAGCATATACTCACAGATAAACTAGCTAAACGCTTCAAAATATTAAAAAATTGAAAATATTCGACAGTAAATGATTGCTTCAAACACAACCTGAAATGGCAATTATAAAATAACTCTTGGCATTAAACATCTTTTGTACCGCATGTCGTTACGAGACGACATAGATAAACTTGACCGACTTTTACTTCTGCGCAAGACTGCGCAGACTTCATGTGGATTCTTCTTATGTGAAACGGATTCTAGTGTGATATAAATAGTAAACAGGTGAAAGTATTATATATGACAAATGATGCAAATCATGACGAAAAATTCGAGTACCATTCTTAGATCCTCAAAACAGCATTATTATCAACAGCTGGTGCCCTAGGGCTGTTTCACAGGATTTTCCTGATTGATAGGTATTTGGTTATTTTACATTGTCCTTTCAATAAGAAAGTTTTCAGTAACATGCCTATCACTATGTTTATCCTTTATCTTCAACATAAAAGAAGACAGATTTATTGGCCTGAATGACTTTGCCTGTGAAAATTATTATTCAAATTTTGTGAGAAGTCGCATGAACAGTGATTAGGTTGATGAAAAGGAAGAAGATAGAAATACAAGAAATATAATTTCAATTGAAACAATAAAGAAGTAAGTAAGCTTAGTGAAAAACATAATGAAATAACAAAATAGATGAAAAGTAAGAAGAAATATAAAGTGATTAGTTTTCATGCAAAAAAGGAAAATATGTAGGAAACAATAGAAAAGTAATAGACACACATGCGAAGAATAAGTAGAAGTAGAGTAGGTTGAAAAGAAGCAAGAAAAAGATGGAAAGCTACAAAAGTAGTTCATGTGCGAAAAGCGTATTTGAATTATTATAATAAATACGCTCTTAATCTGTAACAAACGTAAAACTCATTTACACGATAACTATAAAATATATAAATATCACATATTTTTAATGCTTTTTTAAATACATTGAATTGTATTTTGTTGACAAATTTTTCTCGATCAATAGACAGACCTAAGTATAAATTTGTATGGTATATTCAACATCATTCTGTCAAAGTTTGACACTACTAGCTAACTGTACTAATTGAAGTAAAATATACTTGACACAAATCATCGATCCATCCTTGTACAATACAATTTTAATTATAAAAATACAGCAATACCTTTGACAGTTATGAGTTTTAAATTGATTAAATTCTAATTATGGATAATATTTTTTACACAAAACGGCTGGACACCTTTTCTCAAATTTTTATTCCAGTTAATTAGTATGCGTGAACTGGAAAGTCGGCGTACCACCCAAACGCTCCATGGTCTCCTGTATGGGCTCCGAAATCAACTACATCATGGTGATCACTTCCACCGCCAGCTTGTCTTTGTGCTCTGACGGAAGCAGGATTTTGTACTTGATCTTCTGGATCTATTGGTTGTGCTGATACCATTGAAAGTATTAAGAAGAGAGAACATATCAATACCAATGTCTGGAAAAAAAGGAATAGACAATTATTTTAGTAATTTGGGATTGTTAGAAAGATAATATCTTTTTTCTCCTCAATATATTGTAATCAACCCTTTTTGACACTGTTTTGAAGGGCGTAAGTAACAAAAAGGTATCGTTTGCCCTTGACGACGGGTTGTAAGTAAACTTACCACCATTGGGTGGTAAGAATTTATGCCACATAAAACGTATACATTATTTATTTATATGAATATTAATAGTACAATTATTACAATTATAAACATTATAGACCGTCAGCCCGCTGCAAAAAAGCGTGATGATAAGTAAACGTATGCCTCCTTGAGATTCGATAATTTTGCTCATTTTCATTAACAATCAAGCGAAATAAATATTTGCCCGTGGGGGAAACGACAGATAATTTAATTGTTTATTGCAGTGAAAAATTACATTTTGGTATTTTAGTTTCACGTATGCCGAGACACCAAACGTTAGTTTATGAAAAAAAAAATCCATCGCAAAATGATCGGCATACGTGCAGCGTGCGACTTAAGGGTTGGCACACACCCTTAAAAGTGTAACAAATTATATTATTACTAAATCATATTATCACGTATGCCCTTTTGCAATTGGCCATTTTTTGGCCTAAAGTGCACATATGTCGAAGGACATACAATAAACGTATGCCGTTTGAAAAATATATAATTTTCAATGTTAATTACACTTTGCAATTTCAATTGAATGTGAAAATGTTATTGCCAATACCCTTCCAGTAAGGAGCGGGTAAACATACAATGGGGCTCCATCAACTGCGCATGACTCAAGACTTTGCCAAATTTAGTAGTGACATAACAATATTGAAATAAATATGTAAATATCAGAAATATAAAACTAAAAAAAAACAAGAGAACCTAGGCCCAAACCCGGTTGATCAAAGTGTAACTATGTATAGAAATATCAAAAAATAAGAAATAAAAAACTAAAAAAAAACAAAAAAACCCAGCACCTAACCCAATATTGAAATAAATATGTAAATATCAGAAATATAAAACTAAAAAAAAACAAGAAAACCCAGGCCCAAACCCGGTTGATCAAAGTTTAACTATGTATAAAAATATAAAAAAATAAGAAATAGAATAAGAATTGAAAAAATAAAAAAAACAAGTACCTAATCGGGTTTCGAACCTACGACCCCTGAGTTGTAAGCTCAATACCCTACCGACTGCGCTAATCAGCTCACATTCAGTCACATCGAATAGAAGGTTAAATGCTACTTGGACACATGCGCACTTCGGCTACTAAATTTGAGGTGGTGGGAGGAGCCGCATTGTATGTTTACCCGCTCCTTTCCAATCGATACAGGTGTATACTGGTGCCAATAAACTTAGGCGCGATAGAACCGTATGCCCTTCGACATCTGTGCACTTTAGGCCAAAAAAATGGCCAATTGCAAAAGGGCATACGTGATAATATGATTTAGTAATAATATAATTAGTTACACTTTTAAGGGTGTGTGCACGCTGCACGTATGCCGATCATTTTGCGATGGATTTTTTTTCATAAACTAACGTTTGGTGTCTCGGCATACGTGAAACTAAAATTGCAAAATGCTATTTTTCATTGCAATAAACAATTAAATTACCTGTCGTTTCCCCCACGGGCAAATATTTATTTCGCTTGATTGTTAATGAAAATGAGCAAAATTACCGAATCTCAAGGATCCATACGTTTAACTATCATCACGCTTTTTTGCAGCGGGCTGACGGTTTATTATTTACAAAATGTTTCTCGTTATGAAATGACCCCATAATTCCTATACCTCTAACCAAGTTTTCAGTTTCTCTTGAATTACTGCATTTCTGGCTTCGTTATATTATATAAAGTTTTATTGGCAACTTCCTTTTTATTGTTGATGCTCTCCGCAACATAACTAATTGCAGATTTCTATCCGCCATGTATTCGCTAATAAAGTGGCCGACGATATCGAAAAGTATACATTTTGGGTAAAGGATATTCTATAAAAAGTAACAGCAAAAACAATAATACAGAATAGTTGATGATATAGGTAGAGGTGGAAGTAGTATGTCTGTCGAAATAGTTTTTAAAAATTATAGCCATAACTTTAAATAGTTGTAACATGCTATTCAGCTGTTACCTTTACGCCTTAAAACTATTTTATTTAGTGAATTTTTGTGGCTCATTAGTCACTTTCTCCCAAATTTCTACTAAATTACTAAACATGCCATTTCCTTGTCGCATTGGCCACTCCAAGATACAACATTAATTTTTATCAAATTCCCCTTCCAGCTTTGTCTGTCGATGTTCCAAATTTCAACTTTAGAATGGACTCTTTTTTTTCCTTCAACTGCCACCTTAAAGGAAACATTTATTTATATTTTCTTTTTTGGTGAACCATTTTTTATTGTCTGGTTGCTCTGCAGCCGACAAGTTTAAAACAAGTTTAAGGCAAGTTCAAGGCAAAATTAAACCAACTTCGTTCCTATTTCCGTTCCGTGCACAAGAGGAGACATCACCGACATCACCGACATCGCCGCCATCGTGTTAAGAGCTACAAACATCCTCAACCCTTTAAGATAAGTTCCTTCGTCTTATCTTTAGCGTGTGCAAGATTTGGACTTTTCGTGCAATTTGGTATTCTCTTCGTTTGGTTTTTTGGAATATTCATGTTGAATTTCAAATACTTTAATAAATAATTATTATTTGAGATCTTTGTATTGATTATTCAATAATTATGAAATTGGATAACGGTACGTGTGGTCGGGAGTAAGTGGATTCATCTTATTTATTTAATTTTTCCAAGGTGTTTCCAGCTTTCTACCTTTTGCTTTTGGTTTTAATCGCTTCGTTTCGATTAAAAAGCTGTGACATTCCGTTCATAAAAACTAGCGATCGCTTTTAAGCGACGTCACCTAGATTTTACATTGATATTTTGACAAGGAAATATAGAAAATACGTAGGTGACACCTTATGGGTATCAGAAATTAGAACTATTTGTCGCTCCAAAACAACCAAACTTGGTGAACGGAATGTGTATATCGACAAGATCGATTCAAGACTACTCGCTAGGTAAACGGAATGTCACCCCTGCTGGTGGCGTCCAATTTAATATTAATTGTACACCCCACACTAGTGATGGCGCATAAAATAGTTTAATTGGTACCGAATTCCACTCCTTAAGGTGGAGTGCTCTAGCCTGGGGCTGTTTAGGTTTCATAGTTTCATGAAAATCGAGTGAATAGTTTTCAATATATAGAGTGCAGCACTGTCCAACTGGCAGTCCGCGAGTTATATACCTGTATACATTTAAAATATAAAATAAAAAAATATATATATGAGATTTTTAGATAACACTTATAATTCAGATTTTTCACATTTGAAAGAAATTCATCTTTTTTTAAAGGAAATTGGCATCGATGAAGATTTGACAACAAATTTAGTCAATAAAATTTTTCTTGATTCACCTTACAAATTATTTAAATAAATTGAATAAATGCTTGAAAGAAAAAGATAAAGATGTGTGTTGCCTTTTTAAACATGTAACAGAATTCAGAAATAAATTGAAATTGTCAAAGTTAAATTTGCAGGAGAATAATTTATTTCATGAAGAAATGAAGGTGAAGTGAATTTTGACATGTTTTACTTAAATTGGGTATGCTTATGGAAGATGTTAATAAAATATTTTCTGTTTTATGATTTTATTTGATTTGGTTAATTTATTCAGTGATCCATTCTTTATCGATTTTACCTCCGCTAAACCTAAATAACAATAGTATATTACATAACGGGTGCGGAAAGTGACATTTTTCACACGAGTGGGAAATATTGTAGCACGAGGCATGAGCCGAGTGCAACAATTACACGAGTGTGAAAAATCACTATCGCCCGAGTAATGTACAGTATTTTTCCTACGATCACGTGATAATTTCACCAAATAATGTGTAATCAACATCTGACATATTAATACACAAAATGTTACAATGAAAGGCAACGTAATTGATTTCAAAATTAACCATAACAATCATTAGTGACAAAAATTCAAGTAGTTTAACTTTATAATATAGGTAGGTTATCACAATTATTAATTTGTTAGATAATTATAGAAATTGAAAGTGAAATTATTATTGTTCATCAAACTTCATACATAGATACTTATCATAAATACCTTTCAAGATGATTACATTTTCCTACTATTATAACAGGTGGTTTGGATCCTCGACCGCGCCCTATATTTTTTTAATCATGAAAATGACAAAAATTTCACTTTTCAAATAGATCGCTCCAAATTTAGATATTACATAGGTAAATCTAATTGAAATTAGGTATATATTTGACAATTTGCCAGTGGTCAATCTTAATAAAAATTATACATTTGAAAGCTTTTTTATCCGTACACGTACGTATAAGTTTTTTTTCCGTACGCGTATGAATAAAGGCCACTTTTCATAGAACTAGACAGTGCGATATATGTCACTTTCCTATGTGATCTTAGGAAAATGGAATTATGCGAAGTTTAGGCTGTCCCATTTATTGCATCTAGTGGAGCAGCAGTGTTCAAACATTGGGACAAAGAAAAATATCTGAAAATTCTAAAAATTAAAGATTTTGGACTTCAAATCATTTCAATGTTCGGTAGAATCGGATGTACATACAGGGTGATTCATAAGTTATGGGCCAAATTGTAAATCTACGTTCAGAAGGCTAAAATAATAATATTTTCATTTATAATAATGGGTCTTAGTCTGCTCCTTACTGAGGTACAGGATGTTAAAGCGAAAAAAATAAAATAGATTTTTGTTAATGAATCAGCTACTTTTCTACATAATGATTTGAAAATTGGGTATGAACTAGTTTTTGTAAGGGTAAACAAGAATGTGTGAGAGGATTTGAGTTAACTCGTAGATGTTGCCACATGCGCCATATGAATTAGATGAAAAGCTACAAATTTATTTTGTTGGTGAATAAGAAATTATTATCTGGAATCTCTAAAGACTTTTGGGTCATTTACTTAGTACTTTTTCTTTTTCATCAGGTACAGTGCGGTACTGCTCAGTAAATTCGAAAAGTTTCATAGTTAATGCATCTCAAGCATAAATAGTCAAGACAGTTTCTCAGTGATGTGGACAGAGAAGAAATTGTTGCTCAACAACTACGGGCACAATGCTCACCATTAAATAGCTTCGGCTTGATGATATTCTAATTTATTGTGTTTTTATTATTTATTGTTTTTAAGTATTATTTTTAAGAATGAAATTGTTTCGTTCGGATATTTCTTTATACAAAAATGTGATTATCTTTCGACTTAATTCTTTTCATATGGATGAAATAACTTTTGAGATGTCATGAACTGACTCTCCTAACATTTTAGGACCGCGAAATATTTGCTTTAGAAAAAATGGTCCGCTGGCTAAGAAAAGTGGGATAGCTCTGATATAGAGTAAGATGCAGTTTTCGTATACCGATAAAATTAAACCTTTTACTTATTTTTCCAATAATTATTTGTGTACGCACTACACAAATGTTAAAAATAGTATCTGGCACGTGTTTATACGGGATTATAACTAAACTTGAAATATTTTATTCATACATATTATTGGATCTATGAAACAGATTTAGTTATACTCATCCCATGAATTTAGATTATTTACTGTTAAATGTAGAACTCTTACAGTTTTGTTACGTCTAGCGAGGAACCTTTTTTCAAATTTGGGCTTATTGATATAAAGTGAGTTACTATTTAAATATTTTCATTCTATAACATTAACTAATAGTTATTAGTACTACCAGGGAGGTTGAGAGGAATTTTTTTCTCTCGTAGATTGTAGTAAGCAAGCAAGGGAGAAAAAGGTACTTTACTCCAGTGTAATATATGAATTTTCCTAATACTGGCCAAAATAATATTATATCGTATTACTGGGTGTACAAGGCCGCTTATCATGTATTAAGCTCAGAAGTTTACTGCCAAGGCGTCAGCCGAGGCTTTGAAATCCGAGCGAAACACGAATAATGAATCCTTCTTCTCCAAGTAATATTATATATTATTTTTTCTTCAAGCGTAAAGATAATAATTGAATTTATATTGAAATTATCGAGACATTTTTGCGATAAAACCATCGTGACTAGTGAGTGCTCATGAATAAAATGTTTAATACTGACAGTTGTCACGTTAAATAAGTTGTAAAATGACAGTTTCTATCTACTCGATTACAATTCTCATGATATTGCTACTTATGATTATTGTACTAGTACAACAAAAAAACTCATTATAGTTTTATGCTTCTTGTGATTATTTTTCTAGTACCTACCTACTTACTCATTAGTCATTATAGTCTTAGTAAACTGATAGGTTGATTATACGGTCTAGTTGTTATTATATGCTTGAAGAAATAGCTATTTGTATCACTAGGGAAGAACGTGCCACTTTTCCTCCCTTAGCATGTAGTACAGAGACCTGTAATCATTGAAGAAAAGAAAAAGCACTTTATTCCTGTGTAAAATACATAATTTTTTCTTCTGCCCGCTTATTAAACCTTTTTCTGAATTATTATTTATTTGGTTGTCTTCAGCCAATTGCTTATGATGTATAAATATAATGTATTCCATATTTGTCTTTAAATAATAATTGTGGTGATTAGGTTAATGGGGCTATGTTGGTCTATTCCCTAATATTAGGTGTATTTGTGAATTGAAAATCACTTCGTTCTCCATTTCTCAAAAAGTCAATTAATAGTTAAACTTCTGCACCCTAAAAGTAAATTACAGTGTTTAATGTTAGTGAGCCACAGCATACTATGTTTTACTCTTAATTCAACAAACGTATCTAATAATCACTAAGTTATGTTGAAATTACAGGAACAATTCGGATATGGTTCATTCAATAGCCTTTTTGATGTGCGTCATCGTTTGTGACGTATATCCGGGTTTTCGGCTTAAATTTGATGAATAAAATCATCAGGATCGTATTCAGCCAAATTCGAAAAGGCTATGAAATTAATAATTACCAGCTTCTTTTTCTAACTAGAAATACTTGAGAACTTTCAAAATGCTGATGTTTTTCAGTGTATCAGGCGTATTTTTGTATAATTGAAATAATTATAACAATAAGATTAATATTCACTTTTCATAAATAATAATTGACCGTAAACAACAAAATACAGACCTGACGAGAACTGTCAGTGGGACATTAGAAAAAGACGTAAGACACATTGCCGCTACAAAAGGTGGTTCTACATTTTATTTTGAAAGAGTAATTTCTCCCGATTGATAGGTCGCGCTTGCGCGTATTCGAAACATCAACTAATCAAATTTTTGTAGGTCAAAGATTAGGGTTAACATTTGTAATACATTTAAACGGTTCATTATTGTGATATTTCACATTTTTTTTGTTTGCTTATGACCATGGAGAGACTCCATTAGCCGCTATTTCACATTTCTTTCTACGTAATGTGTTAGAAGGACTTTAACAATCGATGACGCACACCAAGAAGGGTATTCTTTGAACCATACAACTTTTCAAGCTCCATGTATGATCATCTGATTCCAACAAAAACTTAGTTACTTCTTCTTCAGAAAAAATATTTGCTTTCTTTGGTGTGTATCTTTCGTATCTTTGGTGTTTATCTTTCGTCTCAAGAACAAAAATAATTTTTCAAATCTGTATGTAATACTCTAATATTGGGTACGATTTAAAATAACTACTCTTGAAATGTCAATGTTGTCATAAACTTTCAAAGCAAGTTTCAACATTGAAATCTTGGTCCACTGCGAGTTAGGAGAATAGCCCTTCAATTTTCCTTCCGTATAGGCTAATAATACATATTACACCTTTACATTCTTGCTTTTACGCCACACTTCAAGATTTTTCAGCAGTAGGTAAATCAACACTGGCTGCACATGATTTTCTCAATATTTCTAAAAAAATTTGATTTTGTTACTCAATTTCTTCAATTTGATCCATGGCCGTTGTTTAAGCGAACTCCCCAACACAAAAAAGTGACGTTGTTTATAATATTGTGATATTGTTAAGCTGTTCCATGAAAACACGATGCTGGGATTTTTCTGTATAATTACGAGGTACGTGGTTTGTTCATTCCTCTGAATTAAAATGTAATTTTTCAGCGGGACTACAAAAAGTCTTGAACGACACACGGCCGATACGCAAATATCGGAATCGGTTGTAATAATTCAACCTCATCCGTTATTTGATAAATATTGGATGTATATCTAACGTTGATAATTATAAAAGATTGTTTAATTTATTGTTTAATATCCATATCACTCAATCAGATACAATTTGATCTGTGAAAAATACTATGTAGGTACTTATTGGAAAAAGTTATATAAATACTTGGTTGTCTTATTATGTTTGTATCAATGAATACTTGAAACTTTAGTAGATACCTATTGAATTTGTATTATGGCTAAATTATGCTCAATGGTGTTACGAAAGTTTTTTAAATTTAAACGATGATAACTGAATTTTTTTTTCAATACTGATATCTCAAATATTTACGCAATTCCTGAAAAATTAAAGAAAACTCAAATAGCAGTAGTAGAGCTTTGATCTTTTTACAAATGGTTTCACTTTTCATATTTTTAAAATAATCGTTCTCTAGGTAGGTATTGTTTCACATTTTTATTATTTCACTCGTAATTTAAATAACATCTGTTTGATAAATTTTAAAATGTGTTTAAAACAAAAAAAACATTGTTTTTTGGAACTTTAGTTCTTTACGCCAGGTTAATTATGTTTGAGCGACCAGGGGTCGCGACGCAAAAGATCTGACCGTTACGCGTTACGTTACGCTACGTTATGTTACATTGCTTCGTTATGTGCCTTGCTTTTGCGTGCTTGTGCCTCGTTTACGAAGCAGCGATTCATAATAATAAATATGCTCCTGCCCGGATTCGAACCCGGGCCACCCGCGTGCAATGCAAGCAGTCTAACCACTGAACCACCGATGCTATATTGAAATTCTATGCAAAGCTGGTATTCGCAGTGCTAGTGATCTACTTGAATTTGTTCGGATAAATTTTTACTATTATTTCCATAATTTTTTTTGCGCGATTAAGGGGTCTAGCTACTTTTCGAAATACAGGGTGTTTAAATTTTGAAAACTTGAATGTTTGAATTCGATAACTTTAAAAGGGATGGATAAATTGATTTGACATTTGGCAGGTTGTTTTTAAATGTAAAAGGGCATATTTTGAAAGAAATTGTAGTTTGTGCAACTAGTGTGGATATGATGGCCATATCGCACGAGGACGAAGTTTGAGCACGACGCCGTAGGCGGAGTGCTCAATCGTTCAAGTGCGAAATGGACAATCCACACGAGCCGAGCAGCATATTTTTTCTACGACCCACTTAGGAAAAATCTAGAAAATAAAAATTTCCATAAACTGTAATATAACTTCAAATTAAAAATTTAACAATTCAATTTTATGTTTCCACTAATTTTGTGGTAAGCGAATGTCCAATTTGTATAATGCTACGGTTTCCTTTTTTAAATATACGATGCTGTTATAAGTAGATGTTGCCAGTCGGACTCCCTCATGGAGGGTACCGTACCATTATCTATAATAATGAATATTCTGCTAAATATTTCAAACGTCTACCTGTTGTCGTTATTAATATCAAGCAGAATGATTATTTAAAAATGAAATTAACAATAAAAAAAAATTCCTCGCGTCTACCGCGTGAGAGTATGGTGTGCTTACTACTCAACCACCAAAGAATATGCAAATTGTTTATCTATAACGTCAGATGTATCACATAACTTTTGCTTAAAAGAAACTTAAGCTCCTACCGTGTGTCCCGCGACACGTTTTACCTTTTTTTTTCTACAAATCTAATTCACTTTTCCAATTTAAGTAATAAATTTGCATATGAAATTTCAGCTTTCCAGCTTAACTGGAAATGGAGCATTTTAAAAACGAATTAAAAAATTGAATACTTACAAATTTCATATTGCACTAAAAACACCGTTTAGATACTTCAATAATTTCGACTGCGACTGCGAATGCTCGATCTATTGTGTACCTATTTCTATTTATATTTAAGATGAAAAAAGTGCATTAAAATCTTATTGAAAGCACTTTCTCTACGTAAGCCACAAAAGTGTTCTTTTTTTCGTTCCTTAACGGATGGTTCGTTCTGTTTATTAAAATTTTTAGAAAGCGAATGGACTTTTTATACGTTTTTGCATGTTCTCTAAAATTAAATACAGGATGTTCCAAAATGTTGAAGATACAAGATTACTGAAGCACGAATGTTACTGAATCTTTTAGTTTTTTAAGTATACAAGTCCATATGATTCAAAACTTTGCATTAGGCTTGCTTTAAAACACGTTCCAAAATAATAATATTAGCGAGACATACATTTTTTTTCGGTTTTTTTAGAGTATTTTCTTTCTAGTTGCACTGTATTTTGTAAGCTAAACTTAAGTTGGATGGCATATTTATTGTATCTTCTGTAAGTTCCTTGTGGCATTACTTATTCTTTTTTCTCTTACTTTTTGGGAATCAAACCACAATAATGTTTTTTATTTTTCATTTCGACGTTTCGGTAGCGTTCTAGCTACCGTTCTCAAGATTAACTAGTAATAAAATAATTTTATGTCATACTAGTTCATTATTGTGTTTTTATTGCTTAGTCACCAACTATCTAATGTCGTACTTTATGCAAAAGCGGGCATAAAGTTCACTTTATGGCCCGCACGGGCATAAAGAGTAATAATTTTTTGTTCAGCATATTTAATAACCATGTCGTAAGCTTCTTTAGACTTTTTGGCAACAGATTTACAGTTGCTTTCTTTGCTTTTTCAATAATTTTGTCAGGAATTCCAAAATCTTCGTTCATTTTGACTTCTAACTTTGACACATATAAATTTATTGTGATATTATGACATTTACGTTTGTCAACATTCACCTATTAATTCAAACCGGATTTTTTAAAACACTGATTTGTATTGAGATTGGATTGCAATAACGAACTAGTATGACATAAAAGTTTTTATGTAGCGCAGGCATAAACAGATGTGTATACTCTCGGGCGACTTACAAACTCTCGGGCCAGAGGCCTTCGGCTTCGTAAGACGTCACCCTCAGGGCATAAACATCTATTTATACCCTTGGTGCATAAATAACTATTTGGTCCCTATTTGACACAACGAAAAAAATATGACAACTAGACAATCAATAATATTTTGAAGTTTAAGACTACAAAACTTTGTTGTCAAATTTGAAATAAAATATTTTATTTTATGACATTCTAACGATATGATAGTCTACTAGAAATGGAAGCCAGTGAAGTGCACGTTCCAGGAACGGTTTTTATTGGGATAGCGCTTTTTTTCTCTTATTTTGGAAATGTTGTTAATAAAACGCGTTTGTTGTTACTTTTTGTGCATGATTATTTTTGTTTTCAAAACACGTATAACTCAGTTTGGTGATCTTGTGTATTGAAGTGTGTATCGATTAACAACTATTCCAATGATAAATCATAAGAAAACCTAGATAAAAACTTATGATGCTATCCTGATAACGCAGGTGATTGATTATTGGAAATTTCTCTTTCTAACATTGGTAACCAAATTTGACTACATTCGGCTGAAAAACTAACTACACATTTATCTGCAGTTAGTTGTATTAAAGCACTTTCTTTGATTTTTCGTCTTTTATTATTGGGCTCTTTCAATATTATTTTTGTCGAATCTTCCCAAGCATGTTTACAAATACCTGACTTAAAAAACTCCCTATCTTTGATATATTTTTCATGTTCACTTATTCGGACTTTCAATGGTCTATCTAGATGTTTCACCTAAATAGAATTTGTCGCATTTTCAAGATATCTGATATATGCAATTTTTTGAAGATTGTTCTTCATTTTTTGGTTTCGTTTTTGTTAAGATAGATCTCAAGTATTGCTAGATTTAAAGCTGGTTCGAATATTGAATTGATTACCAATTTTCCTAATTCTTTCTGATAAACCCTTAACATACGGTATTGTCAAGTTTTTAAAAATTATGTTAGCTGAATTATTAATATTATTGCTATTATTATGGGGTTTTAACAATGAGC
Organism: Galerucella calmariensis; assembly: GCA_910591675.1. Classification (NCBI taxonomy): domain Eukaryota; kingdom Metazoa; phylum Arthropoda; class Insecta; order Coleoptera; family Chrysomelidae; genus Galerucella; species Galerucella calmariensis. The sequence goes on from CAJUYG010000489.1 coordinate 77,179, forward strand.
CCTTTTCTATATTCTTGATTTCTTTATTTACAAATTCTGCCGAGTAATTATTGGCATTTAAAACATTTTTTAGTTGAGTTTTCTCCTTTGTGAAATGATTATCATTAGAACAAATGATTCTGGCCCTATCGTATGAAGATTTTACTACCCCTTTTTTAACACTTATAGCATGATTGGTTTCAAAATTCAAATACCTATTAGTGCGTGTTGGCTTACATTATTGCGATTTGATTCCCAAAAAATAACAGAAAAAAGCATATTTATTGGTTCTTATGATTTTTACTGAAAAACAGTTTACATTGAGAACGATTTTCAAGTTTATGTTATTAGGTAACGCAATATGGGGCGAAGAACACTGAAAAAAAAACTAATGACTAATGACAATTACTAATAACGTGTATTGCTTCTTTGCGTTGAATACTGCTTGAAAACTACGAGACTAGGTACATTCAATTATTAAGTTAACGATAACAGTGGCGGCTCCTCGAAGGCAGCTAAAGAGGCTCAGCCTCCTCAACAATTTATCCAGCAAATAGCACCAGAAATATTTTGTTGATTATTCTTCATTTTATTTCCCGTTTATCTAAAATTTTTCAATTCCACAATTAATTCCCCGTTTTCACTACTTATTTTAGAATCTGACCACAGGGCCCTGAGGCTAGATTCCACAAACATTTCTCTCGAAACACGTGTTGCTCTACACAGCTGCCAATCCAATTGCTAATACCGTAAAAAAGAGCGGAAATGGCAACATTCCCAGTAGGCTAGCCTCTGGGATAGCTTCTATCTGTTGGGATGATATACGAACAAAACCTCCACTTTGGTTTTTGCTGGGCAACAATAATTAATTTTGTCACTGAAGTAGCTGGTACGGTCGCTGTGCAAAGGTTAAATTAACTGGCTAAGTAGAGTATATTTGTATGTCCAGCCTCCTCTCTTAAGAAGTTCACGAGCCGCCACTGAACGATAACATTCTTCTCGATACTCCCCCACTCTTGCAATGGCAACTCCCTCAGTTCCTTGGAAGTTTCAAGCTGGAGTATGTCTTCGTATACGTCGTCCCAACTCATCGCAAACATGTTCGATGAGTATCATGTATCACGTCTGGACTGCGGGCTGGCCAAACGAAATGCCGAATTACAATGGCATCCATATAGATTACCTGAAAGCTTTGGTTGCGTGCAGCTTAGCATTATTTTGCATAGTGATCATAAGCGGCATAAAATGAGCTGATAGAACCTATGTAATGTTCCTGTGAGCTGTCAGGGAGTCTTTCTCGACGAAAACTAACTCTGTAGGTGCTTGTGATGAAGCTCCCGCCAAACCATAACCTACTCGCTCGTTGATACCAGCTGGAGCATAACTACCTGTAGGTCTGGTCCATACTTGCTGATGTCCGCTTGACTCTGTGGATAAGAACAAAACTACTCATTTGGGAACACAGTCCTCAATCCATGCCAAGTGATTTCGAGCAAAAGCCAATGTTCCAATTCGATGCAGGCGTTCCAATAGTGGACCGATAACCATCCTTTACCAAGACCATTCAGCAGCATTTCATTCATTCCTTGGGGTTGTGCTCAACAGCCCAGATAGTTGAACTGAATATTTATACCATTTTCCATGTTATCTACTTCCATTCCAGAAGCTTCGTGTCTTCGATATAGGCTACCAGTATGACTTGAGGGATTTCTAGTAGTTGTAATGGTTGTATTATCTCCTCCAGCAGAATGAATACTTCTTCTGGAGATCCACTCACCAATATTTATATCACTGACTTTTAGAGTTGATTTAGCAGCGAAGCCGCAGTAGCTGTTCTATTCCATCAAAAAACAGTTATATCGTATGGTTATCAGGAAACAATGGTAAACACCATAAAAGCTTACAATAATTAATGTGGTTTCATGTTGCTTTCGAATATCTTGTAACAACACTACAATTCTCGATGCAACAATAAGCCAACAAACATCGCAATTTCATATCATAAGGGTTACATGGTTACGTTACTCAAAAAGGATTTGTTACAGCACATTTTTGTTTTAGTTCCGTAAAATGTCCTTAAACATTACAAAATAGGAGTAAAGTTTATGAAAAAACGTAATTGTTTCGAAACTGTAACATTTTGGTGTCGTTATTGTGATTATAACGTTACCAAAGTAACATTTTAGTTTCAACGATACATATTGGTTTCGTTTTTAAGATAATCTTTTACGGTATTATAATATTTATTTTACGTTTCTGTTTCGAGAATGAAGCAGTTATTTTTAGTGGGGAATCGATGAAAATAAAAACTATAAAATGTGCTTCCTCACCATAATCAAATTCAAATTTTTTACTTTGTAGAACGTTCACAACGGGTTAAAAAATCGCAGAATGCTTTGTAATCATGACTAAGCCTACAACGAAAATTGGTTTAGTAGCATACGCACATTTTCTTGCAGCGTAGTTTCTTTCGATCAAGAGATGTTCTAGCACATTGATGATTTCATGGAAGCTGTCTAAAAGCTTTCTAATGCTCTTGTATTTCTATGGTCTCACAGAGCCTTGATAAATTAGGAGCCGAAGTCCTGCGGGCTGGCGACTCACGAAAGAAGGATATTGCATCCTCAACTGTTGCAATTGAGCTTCTTATCTCCAGTAATTTGCTAGCATCATTGACTACAACATTTAGCTTGTGGCTTGAGCAATGAAAAAATGAAGATGTATTGTACTTTTTCTTCAAAATTTCTTCACACCACCTTTTTTTCCAGCCATCGTGGAACATTCGTCAAATCCAAATAAATAAATGAATTATCTTAATTTCATAATTTTCAATAGTGTAAATATTTTTTTCTACAATCACATTGAAAAGTAGGCTTTTTCGCTGGCCATTGACAACGAAAAGTTGACGTTTCTTGAGGAGAGTTACATTACGCTCGCCGAGCGTAAAAAATGGCAAAACGCTCGTTGCCCATAACAAACGATACTACAAAAGTTATTTATGTATTTTAAAAGTTATTTATGTATGTATAAAAGTGATACATTATTGCTTGAGAGTAATGGTTACCGCGTGACGCGAAGCGGAGCGCGGTAATTACTCGAAAACAAATATGTCACGTTTTTGCTCGTAATACATACAACATTTTTTCTGCAATCACCTAATTGAAACTATTAAAAACAAATATGAAGTAGAATTCATGAAAACTTTTAAAATCTGTCAGTTTAAATATGTCAATTCAAATGTGTTTCAAACTTTTATATCTGTCATTGTCTGTTTGTAGTATCGGTTGTTATGGGCAACCAGCTTTTTGCAGTTTTTTACGCTCGGCGAGAGTAAAGTAACTCTCCCCAAGAAACATCAACTTTTCGATGTCAATGGCAAGCGAAAAGCCTACTTTTCAATGTGATGGTAGAAAAACACAATTATATTTACAGTGACACAGTGGGGATCATATAGCAAGTAAGTATAAAGTATTTGACAGGTACTTGAAATAAGGTGTATACATGTATCAATAATTGTTTATAATTATATTCAAGTGATTGTAGGAAAAATGTTGTATGTATTGCGAGCTAAAAGTGAAATTATTGTTCTTGTATGGTTATATTATAGTCCAGTTCAAATGAAAACAAGGACCACAAAAGGTACAGCAGTAGAGCAGTGGTTTAGATTGGCGCCATACATATTGATAAAGTTGAAATGAAAATTCATTAAAAGATAGAAACTCGAAG
>CAJUYG010000489.1:95883-128233 GCA_910591675.1 Galerucella calmariensis
GAAAGTCGAGGGCAGTCGAACTGATTTCCACAAAGGGAGTATACGGGTTGACCACAAACTGTTAAACGAGTTTTTAACAGTTCTCAAGCAATGAACGCGCTCCGCTCCGCGTCACGCACTAACCCTTGCTTTCGAACTATAGTTCCTCACTCTTCGCTCTTAATACATAAATAACTATTTTCTCCAATCACAATGAAAAGTAGACTTTTTCGCTTGCTATTGACAACGAAAAGTTGACGTTTCTTGAGGGGAGTGACCTTACGCTCGCCGAGCGTAGAAAATTGCAAAAAGCTCGTTGCCCATAACAACCGATACTACAATAGTAATTTACGTTACAAGACCGGAAAGTAGTGTTTTTCAGGTCGAGACAAGCATTTGTGGGACTTGAAAAACAGTAATTTTCGGTTGCTTCACGTACAATATTTTTTTTAAGACAGACACTTCGATATACATTTAATTCTTTATTTTACTTTTTATAACAAAACTAAAACCAGATAAAATAATAAGTTTGACATAAAGGACAAATTAAAAATCAACGAACTGTCATCACTCGACAATATATCGGAACGTTGTTACCATAGTAACGAAATTAAGGTAGATTGTATTATAAAAGAGCGGTTGGAAAAATGAAAACAAAATAGATGTCAGGGACCGGAAATAGTATATTAAGTATTAAGAACGGTAAGGGCTGTTTTCCGGTCGACAGCAATGTTTGGATCTCTCCAATTTTGCTGGAGACCGGTATTACCCTTGACGTTCGAGATGCTTATACAATTTTTTGCGCGATCGTATTGGAATAAATTTCGAATAAGATAATTTGAATTTCTTCGGAATGAACGAAATGTCAAAAGTGACATTCATACTTCTCGATCAGTTTAAAATATAATTTGCATTTTGGTGAAATTGTTTTTATATTTATTACTTCTTATATTGTTCTGTTCGGTTCTGTTCATTGAAAAAATATAGATCTTCTTTTTTTTGTTCCTTTTGTGTATTGAATGAAGTAACATATTATTTAGGACCACTTAAATGTATGTAGGGCTAAGACGTCGGTAAGTAATTTACTTGCCGACGTCTGAACGGTAAGTGTATCACTTAACGACGTGCTAGACTTAGAAACCAGTAAACACAACCTACCGTCCTGACAACCAATGCTGTAAATCCACAACCGATGCTGTAATTAAACAAAAAAGATTGATCGCGCAAAAAAGCTTTTTTTAAGACCGACCAGAAAATATACACTTTTTGGACAATTTTTCGTCCAGAAAATAACGTTTGGCCGGTCAAGACCGGAAAATGGACGCCAGGGACCGGAAAAATTTTTTGCCGGTCCCTGACGTCAATTTTGTTTTCATTTTTCCAATCGCTCTTTTATAATACAATCTACCTTGATTTCGTTACTATGGTAACAACGTTTGGATATATTGTCGAGTGATGACAGTTCGTTGATTTTTAATTTATCGTTTATGTCAAACTTATTATTTTATCTGGTTTTAGTTTTGTTAATCACTTTGTTATAAAAAGTAAAATAAATAATTGATTGTATATCGAAGTGTCCGTCTTAAAAAAATATTGTACGTCACGCACCCGAAAATAAGTGTTTTTCAGGTCTCACCAAGCTTCCTGGAATCTGCTAGTCTCGACCTGGAAAACACTACTTTCCGGTCTTGTAACGTAAATTACTATTTTCTACAACTGCTATGGAAAGTGACGTATTTCTCATAGCTTACTTAATTTCAAAACCAAATATTGCTCATACTGTGAGCGGCACTTTGCCCACGCCACATACATTTATATGGAGAATCAAATGAAATTGACAAAAACTGATGATGCTACTGTCATCTTTAAATAGCTACTTAGTTGTCTCAAAACTGTCAGATTATATGAGAACTTTTTAAATTCGAAAAGGTAGTTTCAAATAACAGAGAATTTAATGAAAAGAAATGACGTTCCGGGTTTGACCATACAAAATTGTACAAATTTCACCAATAACTATAATTTTGAATAAAATTATTCAACAGTTTAGAGATGGGACACTTTAGTGTTATTTTTGTTTTACTAACCATTGTTACTTTACATGTATTCTTTAAATTTGTGCAGTTGTAGAAAAAGTATAGTGTGCAACATGTGGGGAAAGTACTTTTCCCACTTGTTGCACAATATACCATTTCCGGTCCCTGACGTCCATTTTCCGGTCTTGATCGGCAAAACGTTATTTTCTGGACGAAAAATTGTCCAGAATGTGTATACTTTCTGGTCGGTTTTAAAAAAACACAATTGTATTTACAGTGACAGTGGGGAGCATAGAGCAACCGGTATAAAGTATTTGACAGGTACTTGAAATAGGAGATATAAATGTATCAATAATTATTTATAATATATATTCAAGTAATTGTAGAAAAAATGTTCGTCGATCTAATTTGAATGATTTCGAGTTACAGATTGTGTTGATCTATTCAAATTTCTGTCATGACTTCGAATAAACAGTTTAACATTAATTCTATATGGAACCTATAGATTGAGCATCACTTGAGAGAAAATGAAAATTGGCATAGACGTTGATAGCTAACAAGCAAATAGTGTTGAGTTATCGTTATGCAAAAATGGAGTAGCTAATTCAGGCAAGAAATCAATTTATTTGATTTTATTTCATACCAAATACCTACTAGCATTTTCAGCTTTGGTAACTAAAATAGTTATTTTGTACCAAGGATAAAGAACTGTCTATTATAGTCTATCGTACAAGTTGAAGCCGAAGCTGGTACAAGTTTCATCTGGTACATCACGAAGAAATCTTTTTAGGTGGATTCATGCAAGAAAAAATTAAAACTAAGACCAATAAGATAAAGCCATGTAATAATGTAATATAGATGCTCATGCAAGCAACTAAGAAATTAAGATTTAAATTAAAACTGAGGAAGATGGCCAACTTTCAAGTGAGAAATTAATTTTTTTCATGAATTCGACACAACACATGCGTCAAGCATTGACCATAGATAACCTACCGGTGATTTGTGTTAAGTTATTGCTTACTTGAGCTTGTAATACATGTTTGAATAGTATATTAAGTACCAAGTGTCAAAAACGTTACTTTAGGCACGAGTTTTCCAAGGCACAAGTGGAGCGAAGCAGAACGAGTGCCTTATTTAACGAGTAACTAAAGATGTTTTTGACACTAGGTGCTCACTATACTTTTTCTACGCCATCAGGAATAAAAAACACAATTATACTATATTATTTTAATAATATTCACAATATGACAGACAATAAATGACGAGTCATTAAAAAATCAAATAACACAGAACTGAAAATTATCACGGAATATTAAATATAAACTACTGGGATGAGTTCGAGAACGTCACACTGGTTGAAATTTTGCACTTGATTGGTGGGGGTAAAGGACGATCGTAGTGCGACGCTCCATCGAATGAGTTCTCGAACGGATTTACCTCCTTGTGGTTGTTAACTATAACCATACTTTTTTAAATATTATTGTTCAACTTTTAAAATTTTCTATTTTAAATGTAGAGTAGATAATATGGATAAAAAACGTGTCGCATTGATTGCGCTTACATTGGGAAAACAGTTGCTTGGGATAGGTACTTTCCGACTCAGAAAGCGAGTCGGATAATGAAATGGAAATCTCTTTAATATCCCAAATTGAGTCAAAGTTGCAGCCGCGGAAAAGAACACATCCAATGTGTAAAGATTACTTTGAAGGATTTATTCCCAGCTATAAGTACTTTTAAGGAGTTTCAGATGAATTTTAGAATATTTATAACTAGCCTAGGTCTAACATTATGAATCTGGCGCCAAGAGTTTTAAACAGAAAAATTTTAAAAACCCTTTAGGCACGCCAATCTACCACAAATAAGCTTGATAATATTTAAAATTTGAATAGGAGAAGGAAATTAATTTATTTTTAAATTGGAAATTTATTAAACATTCATAGTCATACATACCAATCTAAATTCTAACCACAAAATATTCAAACCAAACTGACAGGTGCGATTTCTAACCGAGTCGGGACTGGTGTAATTTGAGAGCCGCTCGAGTGTCGCTCTAAGGAGTTCTCGGACTGTGGGGGAGTACACAACAAGAAGACGCTTAAGAGTTCTCGGACACAAAAGTAAGTGAATTTCAAACTGCGATGTTTTCGAACTTAGCCCAGGAGTGCGTTCGAAAAATGGTTAAACTTCACCCAAAGGGCTGAGAGTAGGTCACGTGGTCAATAGAGTGAATTTTATCGATGTGTTTTCGAACGAACTGGTGTATGATTATAACCTAACATAGATATTTCGCCATTTTCATCATAAACTAACTGGAATTTACGAATTCACGAATTCACGAAAAATAAAAAATAATATCAAAAGCAATCACAGTGCAAGTGGTGAAAGCAACTTAGAAGTAAGCAACTCAATGAAAATCTGACAAGGAATGACAGGAGTGAAATTTACCTAGCCAAAGAGTGGGTGACACCCCGGGTATTTTCGAACTAGTGTGAAAGTCAACCAGAGCATGTAATAATTCATTTTCGAACGGCTGGTGTGTACTCGGTGTGACGCCCAGATTGATTTCGAACGCACTCCTGAAGATACACTTTATATGACGTTTAAGAAATAAAAGATGAAAGAGTTGTGACTTTCTGCACTTTCAGGCTGGTGTTTAAAGTGACGTTTTGCGGATACTGAACCTTTGGTTTAGATGGGGTTTTAGTGACGGAAATAGAAAAGATATTTTATAGTTTACAACAATATTTTTCATAAACAAGATGGTTTAACATTTATCTTCAGCTATCTGACAGCTCGATTACTATTGGAAGTTTTGACAAATGATTGAAAATATAGCCGGTTGGTTTATTAATTTATGTTGCTGGAACAGCTGAATATTCTAAGTTTGAATTCAATCTTAATCTTAAACTAGTTTTAGTTTAGTTGATGTTGGATGAGTTCACCTTTTATTTTATCTCGACTGAAACTCTAGATTTTTTTATCCAACGACTTGAGTTTTCAAAAATGTGATAAGTTTCGGAAATTGGGATATGTTAAAATTTAAGTGTACAAAAAGAGTTTGCGGATTCAAAAAACGTCATCGTTCCTGACCAATTCAAACTGCTGCTCTGTGGGTATATTGAAACTTCAATATAAAATCAATATTTATTTTCCCTGAAACAATGCTGGTGGCTTCAAAGTGCGTTAAAAGAAGTCTAGAGAACGCAAATTGCGCAATTACAGCGTTTCAGAAATCTGGTGCTAGTCGAAAAAACATTCTTTATGAAGAAATAGCCTTGTTGCATGAAAATGGTAGATAATATTGGCATACTTACTTCATCAAATAGCCACTTACTACTTAAAAACTATTCTGCATCGAATCTAAAAATATGTTTTTCCTCAACTAGGTTAATTTGTTCGAACATTAGATCTAAATTAGGAGACAATACAATTTGAAAATTAATGTTTTTGCGTCATTACTTTCGAAAATGAACGGAGTTGGCTTATTATATTATTATAATTTATACTTACGTAGTATGAATGAATATAAATGTTTGATATAAAAAAATATATTAAATAAAATTCTTTCATCTACAAATGAGTTTAAACCGTTACCATCACCTTCATCTTTACGCGACCTGCAACCGATGCCATCCTCATCGACGTCATCTACTTACCGGTTAACACCAAATAGGTACCTCCAGTGGACCGGCAATTTTAAGTAATTGACAGAATCCAACAAATTGTGTTTCTAATATTAATATTTGTAATAATTAATAGTTTTTGGTTAAAGTTTTGTATATGTATGTTGAAATGAAATAACTTTTTAAAAATGGGTTTGTATACTTTTTTGTATATACGGTCGTAGAAAAAATGTTCCTGACTCATGCGTAAAGTGTCTTTCCCGCCCTTGACCGCTCCGCGTCGTTCGGGTCAAATGCAGTCGCGAGCGAGAAAGTATCACTTTCCACACTTGTTAGGAAAATAACTATTCTCACAGCACTTTGCCCACGCCACATACATTTATATGGAGAATCAAATAAAATCGACAAAAACTATACTACTGTCATATTTAAATAGGTACCTATTTAAAAATCTAGATTTCTATTGGTCAATTTTTCAGTTTCATAATGAAAACCAGTGTTATAATGAGTATCATTATGAAACTGAAAATTGGCATTTAATTAATAATTTATAGTATAGGAGTAGAAAAAGCTTATATTTAGAATCATTTATTGAAATTTGTTAATTTTGATATATTCTTGTCCAGTTTTTTCAAGCAGTTTTGAAAACTGATTTTCCTATTAATTTCCCTTAATCGTTACGAAACAAATATAGCATTATATTATAAAACAGAATTAAATAACACTAATAACAGTAAATTAGTGGGTAATAAATTTCCAAATAAACGAATCAACTCAAGTAAAATTGAAATTAAAGCTAACAACAGCTTGTATTGCATGAAAACACAATGAATTGAAAGACTGGCGTGTAAATGTCTGGTTCCTGCGTGACGTAACTGCGCGGCTCGGACGCAATTTGGAGTAGAAATCAGCATACCGTGAGTGAGTGTATCGTGGTACCACTCACGGGTATTTGCGTTGATAACGGATGCACGGGAGTCTAAGGATTAAAACAAAATGTAGCACAGTCTGAATATCTTAGTTGAAATATTAATATTTGAAGATATTTCGAACGAAAATAAACCTTATTTTATAAAATCTACCTAGTTAAAATAAAATATTCAGAGGGTAGGCAATACATTATACACGTAGATGTAATTGAATTGAATTAAATTAAAGGATATAGAATAGATGATAGATAAGTGGTCCGAACCCCCGATTCGAAAACGGATCAAAGTTGTACATTCGCATTAACTCATAGAGCAGAAGAAAATGCGATCGACTATATTTTCTATTATAGAAAATATTTTAATTTGAGACAGCATGTCAAATTAAAAGTACCTAATAACATTATACAGCGCTTATTTTTACGAAACTCCAAAGGTAAATGTATCAATCAGGTGATTGATATGAATACTGTGGGCAAAGATTGCCACAACTGTACATTCAACTTTAATATTGTAGGCAATAAATAAAAATATTAAGTAATTGTTATGTGTTTCCAGCATAACATTCCAATAAAGTGTATTTTTCTTACTGTTTTTTAAATCATTTGTCTAAAAATAATGTGATCGCTATTATTACAATTAGCTAAACTGCAAAATAGTGGGCGACACATTTGCGGTTGCAACCGCGCGGTCACAACCGCTGTTCTGTTAAATACATGGTTGTTCATGAAATGGTGCCACACTAGCGGCCAAGCAACGTCCGAAATGCAACATGTTGTTACTTGCCTGACTGTTCACATTAACCGCGCAGCCACAAACCTAGCCAGTCGAGTTTTGAACATGGACGTATTCGATACCGAAAAATTTATTGTTCTGGTGCAAAGTAAGACGTGCTTGTGGGATGTTACCGACAAGGCATACAAAGATCGCGACCAAGGATGGACCCAGTACCTCCTTTTTCGCTTCGATTTCTTAATTTGAGCATAAATTATAGCAACCGTTCCTACCAAATCCATGTTTATTATTGAACTGACGGACACGGTATGACAAGGTGTATGCTTGTTTGTGTGAACGTTATAGCGGTTGTGGTCGCGCGGTTGCAGCCGCAGCCGCAACCGCAAATGTGTCGCTGGCCTAATTTTTTTCTTATTCATTTGAATAGTTTTTTTACGGTGGGATAAAATTATGCACACACTATGGCTAATTACTATTGATTTATTTATATAAACACTTAAACACTATATTAAACTTTATTTATATACACACTTTACTTAATGCCCACTAATTTATTTACACTCGGTATAATAGTTCGAATTTATTTTTAACACTTAAATATTATACTGTTAATCTATACAATTTCACTTGTTTACTGCTTACTGACTCACTGTTTACCAAAAACTGTCCGATTTTCCCATTAAAGCTCCTTTGGAAATAGTGTATAATGTCAATTATTTTTAATTTTTGTCTTAAATTTGTCTAGTAATAAAAAAAATTATATATACACCAGGGTGGTGAGAACATTTATGAGCCTAGCAACTTATTCCGCTCGGAGCAAAGCACTTTGCCAAATAATTTTGGTGCTCGGTCAATGATTATGGTCTTCACCACCTAGGAGTATAATATACTATTTCAATGCAGTGTGTATACCTTCCGCCCTTCAACCAGTCTTTTTCAGTCACTCCAATCAGTGATGAGTTTCATCTCTCATCAGCTTGTACAAAGATTACAGAATAAAATATAAGATGTTTCACTCTAGGGCGGTTTGATTCAAGTTGCTGTCCCAAACGGACGCCGCTCTCATAAATTATGTTTACGATTCGCTTTTGTTGTCAATAACGAGATCGGTAGATACCAGAACAGTTCGAAGAGCTTATTTTATTTTAAGCTATACAGGGGTAGTCAGAGAAATATATATTTAAATTAATAGGATTCTTTATCACAAAGGTTTATTTTTAAATGTTAATAATTTCGAAAAATGTTCGGTATATGAATTTGAAAAGGTAAGTAAAAAATAAACTTGAATTTTTAAAATGAATCAATTCATAGTTTTTATTCAGCATCTTGGTAATTTTGTGATACCTATTGATAATCTATCAGATATTTATCACAAATTAAATCAAATATACTCATTAGCCACCAGAATAATAGGGCCACTAAATCTTAAATTTTGATCTTTAAATAACGCGTATTTTTTAGATTGACAAGTTTAAAACAGTAAAAAGAGAAGCAGCTGCAGGACTTTATTAAAAATTTTTATAAATGTTGTAAAATACTAAGTTTGGAGTTTGGTTTATGTGTAAAATTTAATCTATTGTTTTTCAAATCTTTCAATATACATTTGAGAGTAAAATATATACGGACTCTGGTGTAGAGACTTGCATAATATTTGAAAGGAAATTGATTACATGGATGATGAAAAGAGAAGGAACTGACCAATTCCCCTTTGGTTAGCTATAGAATTGAATTTTTCAAGAAATATATTTTCCATCGCAATAACGTTCTCAACAATGTCCCTTGATGGTACACATAAGCCACTAAATTTATCCTTCTTTGTCGTGTAAGCTTTTAGTTTACACAAAAAAGTTTCTCTGTTTATTAAATTACCAGCCGAATGGGCAAACTTTAAGCATGTTTCACATGAATGTTGTATTAGACATTTTTTTAACAAATACCCCGTAACATACACTAAAGCATTTCCTTCTGGGCTTGATAGATTTTGGTAATCTGTTGTAAACACTTTTAAAGGCACATTTTTAGTTTCTGTAGGAAAAGTGAACTGTTCTAGGCATTCTTTTGTTAGTTCAGAACCAATAGTTAAAAGAACTTCGTTTACGTCATCCATACAGTTTGTGCCTTCAAAATAATCAAAATTTTTTAGAGAAAATAGCTTTTTAAACGCGCTACAAAATTGTACGGGGGTTGGATTTTTGGCATTACCACAGCAACTTCGTATTTGGCCAAAAAAGTTTTCGAGGCAATACTGATTGAGGTTTCGTGTAAGTAAAAATTTATATCCTCGCCATTTTAGAGTTTCCCATAATGACAGAATCGAAAGTTTGAGTGAAAAATATCTTCCCACTCCCGCGCTCCAAACGTTGGCCAGTAACGTAATTTCAGTACACATCAGCTAAGATTTTCAAAAAAATGCGAACAAGCCCAACTTTATGCTTTATATTTTTCTCATTAGCCTGTTAATTTTTTGTATTTTCTTGCTTAATGTACTTGTTTATATAATTTCCTTATTATAAGAATATATTAGCAAATATTACAAAATATTTAGTGTTTAATCTTTGCTATTAAAGAGAAAAATATTAATATGATTTTTTGCTCATTTCAACAATTAATTAATAAATTTAAAAAATCTATACAACATAAATATAAAACACGAGAGCCAATTATAAACACCGTTCTAAAATAACAGCGCTCGACGGGCGACGTCCCGTATAATATGCAAAATTGAATGCAAGTAAGGACGTAGCGACGTACTGTACCATCCAAGTCACCAGACAGTCACCCGCGGCATCGGTGCTTTACGGGATAAATTCGAACGAGCGAAACATCTTATATTTTATTCTGTAATCTTTGGCTTGTATTCACAATTTTTTGACAACCTGCCTGGTAAATTCTTCATGACAAACCTGTTAATAGCTTCAGCCATAATGAGGTTCTGCTTATTCGTTATTGCTTATCACTCATTGGAATTATTATAAGAATTTCTCTAAACAAAAAATTGAAGTGAGAACGATAATATCAACACAAATTTCTAACTAATATTTGAAACAATACAACTCAGTGGAAAAGATACAAAAATAGGAAAATAATGGAAGATGTACACTTTAACTCTGATGCAAAATTGAGTGATATGTGATAGGATATGAACATTTTAAAACTTCATTTTTATTACGCCGGCCGATATCCAACACATAGGTATGCTTCTTCATGGCTTCTCTCCGGCTTATGCAAGATTCTCTTTTAGACCGGTATCCCATGCTACAGGGGACATTGAAAATCCCAGAATTTTCACAAAACTAGAACAATTAATTAATGGATTAATGGCTAAAATTTGGGAGGTGACGTTTGATGTGACAGACAACAAGTTACAAACAAAATGTCGAGAATGAATTTTTCTTTAGTGTACTTTGGCATTAGCCAGTAGGTAATCCTTCCGAACCTGTAGGAATTTTTTTCGTTTTCGAGCCATTATTGAAGCTGAAAATATGCTTTACCTAAATGAATTCTTTCTTTCCCTTTCTTGAGGTGGATCGGAGTACTGGGAAAAATGGTTTGTAGTATTCAAAATTATGTTTTAATTGTAATTGGTTGAAAAATATTGTAAAATTGTATTCACAATTTTTTGACAACCTGCCTAGTAAATTCTTCCGTGACAAACCTGTTAATAGCTTCAGCCATAATGAGGTTCTGCTTATTCGTTAGATATTGCTTATCACTCATTGGAATTATTATAAGAATTTCTCTAAACAAAAAATTGAAGTGAGAACGATAATATCAACACAAATTCCTAACTAATATTTGAAACAATACAACTCAGTGGAAAAGATACAAAAATAGGAAAATAATGGAAGATGTACACTTTAACTCTGATGCAAAATTGAGTGATATGTGATAGGATATGAACATTTTAAAACTGTTCATTTTTATTACGCCGGCCGATATCCAACACATAGGTATGCTTCTTCATGGCTTCTCTCCGGCTTAGGCAAGGTTCTCTTTTAGACCGGTATCCCATGCTACAGGGGACATTGAAAATCCCAGAATTTTCACAAAACTAGAACAATTAATTAATGGATTAGTAGATGGTAAAAGCTTTAGTTGCATACATTTAACGGCGATACTTCATTTGTTAGTAATTTTCCAAATATGATTCTCAATTTCTCTTTCAATGGCCTTATTCTACTTGTTTTTCACATTAAACTCGATGGTGGAAACGGCTTTCAAAATAATGAAGCCTACACGTGTAATGGGCTACGGGTATATATCGGTCTAAACCATGAGAGATTGAATGTACGGGAAATGTTATTATTTGTGAAGGTCGACGAAATAGATATTTATTCCAATTAGAAGAAAACTGAATATAATTATTTGGTTATGAGATAACAATATCAGTGACTTGCATAAACATTTTGACTATGTTTTTAATATTCGCTAATCTAATCGGCATACCATTTTATGAAATAAATAGTTATAATGATAATAATATGATGATACGAGAAAAGTATCTAAATATTGAGCAAGTCTTGTCTTGCACTAACAGGTTTCAATTCAAATTTCGTACCTATAAATCTTAGCGAGTTTTATTATAATACCAAAGTCCATACAGTATGCGTAAGTTGCTTTCGAACCTCCACATTACACAAGTACGACAGAAAAACAGCTGAATGAGAGAGAAAGATAATTATACGCGGTCATCGAGGCGTGTATTTAATTCCAGTTAGGGTGTGGTTCTATTTCCGATAGTGAATGAATGCTCATTGCCCTACTATTTCAACCGCTATTGCCAGAAGCGCAGATTAATTTGTACAAATGATATTTTTCTCTCGTTTTCGTTGACTTTTTTTCGAAGTCATTCACAATAGCTAAAACAAAACACTTTTACTTGGCAACACTGTGTTTTACAGATAGAATTCACATTTAAACTGCTATTCCTAGGTCTTTTCGCTACAAACGTTGATCACGTTGGAAGCGCATCCCATTGTATTTGAAAATAAAACATTTACAATTATGCCTTCATTAATATACTTAACCTGCGAAAAAGTGCAAATTGTAAGATGGTATTTTGGAGGTCATTCGGCTAATGAAATCGTTAATTTGTTTATTGTCGCATTTGAAAATCGCCCAATTCCTTCAAAGTCAACAATTGTGAAAATAATTAGTAATTTCGAGAAATATGGATGTGTTTCGTACTGTAGAAAATGCCAAGCTTCGGAAGATCCAATCGAACGCTCAATTAACGTGAAAGGCAGACTAGAGAATTGAATGTTTGTTTAGCAGTTGAAACAGGACAACCATCTTCTTCAAGACAAATTGCTGAAGAGGTCGACATGGATAAGAGAACTGTACAGAATATTTTAAAACGGAACGGGTACCATTGTTACAAGGTTCAGACAACGCAGGAAATATTTCCCGAGGACAATATCAGACGAATGGATTTCTGTGAGGAGATGATGGAACGTCAAAATGCTGACGAAAACTTTAAAAAAATATTTTATTTACGGATGAATCAACTTTTTCACTACATCAAAAACACAATCCATCCGTCACAAGATATTGGTCTCGAGAAAATAAACATCTAACCATTCCAATCCGAACGCAGTATCCGCAGAAGCTAAATGTTTGGACGGGTATTCTAGGTGACCACATTATAGGTCCTTTTTTCATTGAGGGGAACTTAAATTCCGCCAAATATTTAGACTTATTACAAAATCAAGTAATTCCTGCAGTTCTCCTTATACCCGATGTTGATCTCAACAGAATTTGGTTCCAACAAGATGGTTGTCCAGCCCATAATTCAAGAATAGTAATGGATTTTTTAAATTTTACATTCCCAGAAAAAATTATTAGTACTAATGGTACAATTAAATGGCCTCCAAGATCACCTGAACTAGCTAATAAATACAGAACGTTTGTGCCAGCATTACGCCAAATAATCTTAGAGATTTGAGATCAAATCTTTATCACAGATTTGGCTATTGTCTGGCACAGCAAGGTGGTTTATTTGAGCACTTAATTCATTAAAATTATGTTTACCTTTAGAATAAATTTTTATTTTTATTTTTTCAGGAAGTTTATATTTTATGTTTAGAATAGGTGTAGGTACCTTATTTTATTTTTTCAATTTAATTTATTAATGGAAGGGATTTTTAGTTTATTAATTGTGGTTCTCTCAAGAAATGCTGTTTTATTTTCAAGTTACAATGGCTAAAATAATATCCTATTGTAGTTAGAAATTGTCAACTTGGTCTGAAATGATCATGTTGACAAAAATGAATTTTAAGATTTACAGGTTACGTAATAACGATTGTATTTTTATATTTCTTTAACGTCCTCACTCCTTACGTCTTGGGAGCATACTGAATTACCATTTACCACCACCAACTAGTTAAAATAGGAGGGCAATGAGCAGTCGGGAACTCTCGGGAATAAGCTTACGCCCCCTAAGGTGAAACAAAGTGATGATTGTGCACAATTAATCTTCCTCTCTCTTTCATATATCCTTGTCGTACTTGTGTAATTCGTACCTAGGTTCCAAAGCAGATTTCGCATGCTGTATATTCCAATAAGTCCGGTCACTCCTTTGCTCGTCGGAAAAACGCCGACATTTTTTGCGGGTAGTCGTAAATCATGTGCGACACCTGTTTTTGCTAGTCATTTGGTAGTATACGAGGTGACGGACGGTGAATTCATTTGTGAAGGAATTTACCGGGTGCAATTAGAAAATATGTTAACTTTATTCTTGTTTTGAAAAATATTGGCAATTTATATAAATTATATGTCAAAAATAGCTACCATTATTGCTAAGTAATTTTTTAGAAATTTTGTTTTAACCGAGGAATGGAATTTAAAAAATCATAAACATAGACTTCAATAACGTATATATATCCTAGCGTATATCTGATAATACTTAATAACTAATACAGAATGATCAGCGAATGAACATATGTGTTGATATAATCATTATAAAAGAAATAACACAGTTTAACATCTACTTGGGACAAAACGAATACAAATGAACAATTATTTAGGTCAAGTCCATTTGGAGTGTATTCTGTAGCGTTGTATTGAATAAATAAATAAAAATAATGAAATATTAACAAACAAATAAGTATTATGTACATTCTTAAAAATTAATAAATACTTGAATAGTTATAAATTTTTCAAGATCATCAATTGAGGATGTTCTTTATTCTCTCTAAAGGTCCTTAGTGAGGAATTTGCAAATTTCAGTGTATAATAGATTCGCATCCTTGTATATAAGGACAGCTGGTATTCCCATGGGAAGTTTGGGCAAGGATGCGAAAATGCGATAGTAGACAACTTGGTCTTCAAGCTCATTCCTATTCCTACATCATCCTGCACACATGAATCATTAAAATTTTCAGTGAATATATTTTCTAAAGAAATCACAGATATTCACTGAAAATTTTTGGAGGAGCTGTCAATCCTCCAAACCGTCCCTGCTTACTACCTTTATAGACTTTTTTTTTCGCAGAATGATGTGGATTGGTCACAACCTTCCTTATTGCAAAAGTTTAGGCAAATATCGCATTTGTGTTTAACAAAACACTTTTGCAAAAAATATCCACCCACATAAACCAGGGCATTTCTTTCTTCTGTGGACAAATCCTGATAGTCTTTCCTTTTTATGTCCACTATTGGCTGACCATTTTTTTTCTTGGCCGTCGTAAACAAGGATCCTTAGGAAGACGAAAAAATGATAATTGTTTATGAATTGCAGTATTGTCTCTACATGAATCCACGCAACAATAATTTGCATAAGAAGGCATCGCACACAATCAAAAACACAGCAGTTAACGTTCGCACAAATTAAAATTCAAGATCACTTTTTTGGGCGCACCCGATACAACGCTCTGCTACACCAGCGTGTAAGTCAAACAGAACTGAAAAATCAATAAATCCCACATCAGATGTGGGTTTTGCCGGTGAGACGATGGGTGTCGGCAGGAGGGGAATTTTCGCGTCGTCGAGAGAGTGGCCGGACTTATTGGAATATATAGACTTTGATAATACATACTAGCAAAACCGGTCACGCGTTGCGGTTGCTCAGTTTACAATTTTTTAAATTATTCAACACAAACAAAATTAGAGGGTGATTGGCACGGAGTATTTGAAGCTATGGAATCAAGCAAAAACCAACATTTTCTTAGCGGCATTTTACTAAAAATCAATATTAATTTGTGGAACCGTAATATATGGAGCAGCTGAAATAAAATTAATATTAAAAAGTAATGAGCAAACTATATAAGCCACTCGTTATACAATTTAAAGTATAATACGCAAAAAAATTGAAAGTGCAATTGCCAAAATTTGAGAGTGGGACAATAGCCAAAATTTGGGGGTGGGCCAATTGCCAAAATTTGGGGGTGCGCCAATTGCTGAAATTTGGGAGGTGACATTTGACGTGACAGACGACAAGTTACAGACAGATGACAGATAAAGGGTGGCCATACAGGAAAGTGCGCGTGGCGTACAGATTCCCATGTTAGCGCCTCCTCCATTAGGCAGAGAGAATGCACATAGCCCCTTTACTGACGTTGTTAATGTAGTATCTGTGGAATAATTTGAAGCTGCAAGGAACCGTTTGAAATTGAAACACGACGTTATCTATTGAGTATTGACCCAACTTGAAGGCCAGAAAAATCAGCTCAAAAAAGAGGTAAACGACAGTTTCTAGAACAGTTGACGAGTAAGAAGAAGTAGGAACGAAAAAAACATTAACTAATTTGAGTATTTATATTATATTATTATTATATTATATATTATATTTATAATTTCAGTATTTAAATGCATACAGTCGAGGCCCCACTAAGGGGGTTCTTGGGATTTTAGACATAAATTGTCGCAAAAGTTAAGTAATTAAAATATTCACAAATTTTGCGAAAAACTACTTTTTTCGCATAACCTTTAAATTGAAGAGTACCTACAATGCCAAAAATCGTTTTTCTCGTTCCTTTTTAAATAAGTATTTTTAATAGAAAAATATTACGTGCAGTAGGTACCTACAAACAATTGGAAAATCTAACTCGAAATGCTTATACCATTTTTTGCGCGATCGTATTGAAATAAACTTCGAATAAAATCATTTAAATTTCTTCGGAATGAACTAAATGTCAAAAGTGACATTTATACTTCTCGATCAGTTTAAAATATAATTCAAATTTCATCGAAATGAGCGAAATGTCAAAAGTGACATTTATACTCCTCGATCAGTTTAAAATATGATTTGCATTTTGGTAAAATTGTTTTCATGCTATTTATTACTTTTTATATTGTTCTGTTTATTTCTGTTCATTGAAAAAATATAGATCTTATTTTTTTTTGTTCCTTTCGTGTAATGAATGAAGTAATATATTATTTAGGACCACTTAAATGTATGTAGGGATAAGACATCGGTAAGTAATTTACTTACCGACATCTGAACGGTAAGTGAATCACTTACCGACGTGTTAGACTTAGAAACCAGTGAACACCACCTACCATCCTGACAACCGATGCTGTAAATAAACAAAAAAGATCGATTGCGCAAAAATACATTGTATTATCATAATTCTCTTAATGTGGATATGGGACCATCAGTATAATGACTATGATAATAATTTTCGCACTTTTATTTAAAAAATTGATAATAAAATTGTATTCTGATTAGAAAATGTATAAGCATGTTGTTTTGCGTGAAATACTTTTTAAATTAATGGGTTAATTTGAATTTTTTGTATTCGACTAATTTCTAGTCTCCCTCTTGTTCACTTTCCTTTTCCCCCTCCTGCTGCTCCGTCTTCCACTTAATTTTCTCGTGCAGACTCTAATCTGCGTTCATTATCTCACTTCACAGAAGTGGTTCGTGGAATTTTTCAAAAGTTGGTTTTTAGACTAAAGTTTACCAACCCTTGACAATTGGAACATAAATTTTTATACTTTACAAACCGTTTCCTACTAATGCGTTTACAACTACAAGAAATCTTTTCAAACAAAATGTCGAGAATGAATTTTTCTTTAGTGTATTTTGGCATTAGCCAGTAGGTAATCCTTACGAACCTGTAGGAATTTTTTTCGTTTTCGAGCCATTATTGAAGCTGAAAATATGCTTTACCTAAATGAATTCTCTTTTACCCTTTCTTGAGGTGGATCGGAGTACTGGGAAAAATGGTTTGTAGTGTTCAAAATTATGTTTTAATTGTAATTGGTTGAAAAATTATAATAGTCCCGGAAAACCACCTTTTGAAGAAGTCGACTCTAAGCCTGTAGGGCGAGATAATGACAACGGATTAGAATCTGTACGAGAAAATTAAAAAGAAGATTAGCAAGAGCATTAGGAGGAAGAAAAATAGGAATTAGTTAACTCAGGAATTTAAAATTGACCAATTTTTTTAAAAGTAATTTGAATGAAAACGAGATTTGTATTCATTTTTCCTCTAAAATACAATCTCGTGAAGTGGAGCCCTTATTGGGTTTCCTCCTTTGGAACTTTTTGTATAAGGATCCGGGACAATAAATCGAGTTTCTGGACACGGCACAAGATCGCAAATTGTTGAATCATTAAAATCGTTCCATAAACAAAAAATCTATGTCTGAACAAACATAACTAACCATTCCCAAGAAAACAAACCAAATAAATATTGAAAAATAAAATATATAGGTACTTACCTAAACTTTGAATTTGTTTGAAAACTGATGGTTTCATTTAACTCTACAGTTACAGTTATTTAAATAACATGTTATTTGTGAAACCGTTCCAGTATTATATGTTACATTTTTGTTGTGAAATTTGTTATTTATTGATTTTATTTAATATTTAGATGGTGATTGAGACACCTAAAAATTTTCGTCTCATGATCTACGATCAAAATCACTTTGCCCCGAGGAAAATAAGAAATAATTCAATCAAATACTCATCCAATTAAAAACAAAATAGAATTAAGGTTACGTAATACGATAATATTTACAAAAGTGTTAACGTTATTACACTTTAATTTAAAGGGCCAAGGTCACCAGTAGATTTACCTGATAAAGATTAATTTTAAATTGAAAATTTCATTATGGTCAACTATTTGTATTGTTGAATTATATGTATAAGTAGTTGTTATAATACATATTAGAATTATTAAAACTAAATTAACTTCATCTAACTTTATTCGATACATTTGAAAACATATAAAAATAGAAATATATTAAAACCTGCCTTGTCAAACAGTTGCAAACTGTCCACTTTCCAAACTATTAACATACAGTTTTCTACAATCCATTTCATCACAGGGTCTATTATAAGGTGTCCAAATAGGTTCTCCAACAAAGAATCTTTTAGCTCTTATAAAATTATTAGAATCCAATGTAAAGCGATGATATATTCCACTTGGTAAAATTAATAAATCTCCTGGTACAACTTCTATTCTGATCCAATTATCATGGCTCTCTCTTACGTCGAAATATCCAGATCCTTCTACGACTAAACGTATTTCTTCATCTGTATGTAGATGTTCTGTGTAAAATATTTTCAACTTTTCCTTGTAGTCTGGCAAACATTTTTCTGAACAAGTTATCTCGTCCTCGTAGTTATATCCTCTTTGTTTTTTTATTTGTTCCAAAACACCGTCAGTCTTCAATGTATCTATGTTTAATTTGAAATATTCTACGCCGGATATTTTAAAAAGATCGTCTATATTTACAAATTGCGCAGGTGTTCTATGATGCTCCAAACGTTGGTCACTATTTGTGTCATTGTCCATGTACCAAGCTCGAACCATTTTTTCTACTAACTTTTAATCGAAGTAAACAGAACTGACTTCTTTTATATAATTAATATTTTATTTAAAGTAATGAACTATATATGTTTTTGATAAGAAACATTACACTGCTTTTATATCAAGGTCATTTAAGGTTATGACATGACTGAATGATAGAGTTGTAGGAAAGTAACTGTTCTTAATCGCCTGGTTACGAATTAATAAGAGGTCACAGAAGACCTTATTCTATATATAGATAACAATTGTGAAAGGTAGGAGGGATTTCATTATTCATAAAAATTCGATTGTACAGTGATGGGTAAATGTGTGGATCAGTGGATCTAAGTAATTGTATTTTTGAAATCCTTAGAGATGGGAATGCTTGTTATTTTCGTTTGAAATCTTGTCTGCTTGTAGTCTATTACGGAACCAATCATTATTACAATATTGAACAAATTAAAATCCATAGTAAAACACGGTACGGAGTAAAGAGAGAATACCGAAACACAGTGGTGGCTCGTGGTAAAAATTGTTTTTGGAAAAAATTTCATCTTGTAAGGGAGTTGTCTCCCATCGATTTTATCGTCCTTTTCCCCGCCTTCCGTGTGGAAATATTGGATGGATTGGATGGAAAAATAAGAGTCACGCACTAAGCACCACTACTACTAAATTTTTTTTTTAATTAGTTAAATCTATTCGACGTTCTTTTCTGTTCGCAATTGTTGTAATCACTATACCTATGTCATTAAAACAGACATTCAGAATCGCTCTCATTATGTCCCCGAAGAGCCAATTCAAAAGCTCCACAAAATTTAACACAATTAATAATTTTTGATGACATATATCGACTCTTCGACACGTTTTCATTACTTAAGCATGTTTAATTTATACGGGGTTGGGATAAAGTATTGTACCAAGTAAATATCTTTTAAAAGAAAAGAACGATATTCATGAAAATTTGCAGGCAAGTGAAATGGAACAAAATGCATCTGATGTACATTTTTTGTAAATAATATACTTCCGGTTTAACCGGTTTAACTTCTTTAATTTAAATGGGACACCCTATATATTTTTACAGATTTTGAAAGAGCTTGTTATTTTGAATTCATACATACTGTGTTTAGTGTAAAAAATTTGTAAAAACGAGGAATAGCCAACTGTTAGTTGTACAATGGGTGTTTTAGAATAATGAAAAACACAATATGCCATCCTATTAACAAATTCTTGAGTCACTCTTTCCTATACGGATTACACGTATTAGTTCACATTCATCAATAATTCTTTGTCTCAATTCCTGTAAGTTTGTTGGTCGTCTAACGTAAGCATTCCTTTTGCGACAGAGGTGAAATATCTAGGAGTAATCCTAGATAAACAACTCGCCTGGAACGCCTACTTGGAAATAGTTACTAACAAAGCCAGATTATCCCTCTGCAATCTCAGGAGAGTATGTGGAAAATCTTGGGGTATGAGCCCCAAACAGATTTACTGGATTTACCAAACTATGGTCAAGCCAATGGTCACGTATGGCTCAGCAGTCTCGTGGACCAAAGGTCTGCAAAAGACAGCCAGAGCAAAGCTGCAAGGCTTGTAGCGAACAGCATGCCTGGCCATTACCGGAGCAATGTCTTCCACACCAACGGCGGTTATGGAAGCCCTCCTGCAACTAACTCCTTCTCACATTCACTTGGAGAAGGAAGCCAGGAGAGCGGCTCATAGAATGCTATCAGTGGAGAGGCAAATAAATGGAGAGACTCTGAGGGATCACTCAGGATTGATGAGGGAAATACAAAATCACCACATACATGGGATGCCCTCGGATCTTTCTGTCACAAAACTTCACGTGGACAAGCCCTTTAAGATCCTCATTCCCACGAGAGACCAATGGGATAGCGAAGACATCTCCTTCCTAGAAACGGACCACGTGATCTACACTGACGGATCTAAAACCGGAAACGGGGCTGGAGCGGCGGTCTTCAGCAGGAAACCCAGAGTGGAAATCATAGTCAACCTGGGCAGGTACGCTACCATCTTTCAGGCTGAAGTATACGCCATTGAACTGGCTGCAAGAGAGCTGATGAATCAACCTGTTGTGAAAAAGAACATACACATCCTGTCAGAGCAGCCAGGCTGCTCTTAAAGCACTGAGCTCGAACAGGATAAAATCTAAGATGGTATATAACTGTCTACAATCCCTTGAAATACTAGGCAAAGAAAACAGTCATTTTGACATGGGTGCCGGCGCATATCGAGGAGTGGAGGGCAATGAGGAGGCCGACACTCTGGCAAAAAAGGGATCAGAGAATTTATTTATCGGACCTGAACCATTTTTTGGCATTGCGGAAAGCACTGCTAGATCATAGCTACCTGGGCGGAGAGGAAAACCTACACGTACTGGGCAGACATACCGGGGCTCTCTCACTCGAAGGTGTTTATACACTACCCTTCGAGTACAAAAAATAGGCAGATCCTGGAATGGAGTGGAACAAACCTACGCGTTCTGACGGGACTGCTTACAGGACATTGTCGACTGAATTACCACCTAAAGAAGATGAGTCTGGCTCAGACCTCGGACTGTCGGCTCTGTAATTTGGAGGGTGAGACTGCGGAGCACATACTATGCGCATGCCCAGTCTTGGGCAGGGTTATAATAATATATTCGGCTTTAGTACCTTAGAACCGAACGACTTCAAAAAAGTATCACCATATACAACCATGGACTTCGTCAGAAGCACTGGCTTGTGGGGTGAATTGTAATCCCTAGGGGTGAGCCACAATAGACCTAACGAAGGTAGCAGTGGATGTGGCGAGAAGGCCCTACTCACATAGAACCTAACCTAACCTAACGTAAACACGTGATTTTAGATAACCCCAAAGAAAAAAAATCTAACGGGCTAAGTTCCGTAGAACGAGCAGGCCAATTTATGAATTCTCTACGTCCAATCCATCGATTTGGAAAATTCGCATCCAGGAAATCCCTAATCCGTCTATCATAGTGGGAAGGTGCCCCATCTTGTTTAAACCAAACATTTTGTGGTAATTACCCATTCTGTTGAAGTGCAGGAATAATTTCGTTATTCAGTAGATCCAAATACTTGTCATCATTCAAGTTTCCGTCGATAAAAAATGGGCCTACAAGCCCATTTTCGACAATTCCCATTCAAATATTTAACTTCTGTGGATGCTGGGTATGTGCTTCATGAATCCAATGAGGATTCTCATTTGACCAATACCTTGAATTATACCGATTAACTGTTCCATTTAAACAGAAAGTTGTCTAATCGGAAAAAATTATGTTAGAAGCAACATTTTCGTCGACATTACAGATGTCCATTAGCCGTTCGCAAAATTCCAGCCGTCGGTCAAAATCATCGTCTGACAATTCTTGAACCAACCGTACCTTATACGGATGATACTTTTCACTTTTTAAAATCCTTCCGCCACCAAAAATTTTTTGTTATATCCTCAAATTCATTCGTTTTTTGAATTAATATCTCTACTAAATTGAATTAATATTTAAAAAATCCCTTTACATTGATTCAGTTGAAGACCACCTCCATGTTTAAGAGTTTATATAATAATTGTCGAAAATATACAGAAACAAAAAACACCCGCACTGTATTTCTTTAAACCAACTGTATAGTATGCAACGCTGCGCTGGAAAAAATGCATCGAACAATCTTGTTGAAGTGTGCCTCTGGTGTGCAACGCGGTCGTTTGAAAGAACTCGCGCAGAGCAACTTCCTATGGCACAGCTTTATAAAATATAAATGATTGCGCGATTGCGCATTTGGATTGTCATTTAAGCTGCTGCTTGCGCTCGCAGTTTATTATTATGACAATGCGAATGCCTTACAAAATATATCATACATTTTTTATTTGATAGGAGGAACTACAGCACTTATGTACTAAAATCGTCATTGCCGACAAAATAGTATATTTTAATTGTTTCATTCACGTAATTCGGTCATTTTTGGTTCAAATTGGAATTTGTTCATTTATTTTGGCAGTCTGCAGCAAATGATCATTACTTATAGAGATAGATAGATAGTTTTATTGTGCATAAGATACATCTTTTCACAAGGGTTCGGTACATAAATTAGGTTAGTATATTGTTACGCGAGCTGCTGCATTAATGTGCTCAATTAGTGCCCCCAGTGAAATTCCCATATGATACGACTATGGCTCCTCCGCCTTATTTTCAAGAATGATCTGGAATACGTAACATCTGGAAAAACCCAGCGCATCCACCAGAACTTCGAGTTCGAGAGGTCTCTAGAACAAGTCGTGCGAGTATAAATAGGCGACGAGCATCGCAGCGGAGTTAGTTAGTCAGTTAGTGTTGATACTGAAAGAAAGCAATCGCGCCTCGATAAAGTGTTTATTAAATGACTCTCATATAAATTATAGTTAGTGTGTGTTTAGTGTGATATATAAATTATTAAATAAGGACGGTATTTGAATATAAATCTGTAAATATAAATTAATTGTAAATATAAATTAGAATAAACGTTACATTGGTGTCAGAAGTGGGATTGAAAAATAAATATACAGGAAGATGGCGAAGAAACTTTGTGAATTAAAAGTTTCAGAGCTTCGAAGAGAGTTGAAGGATTACGAATTGGACACAAGTGGGGCAAAGTCAGCGTTAGTGGAACGACTGAAAAATGCTATGATTAGCAATGGATTGGACCCGGAAACGTTTGAATTCACTTACGAAGCGTCCGCCTCTATAACCTCGACGATAGAAAGAAAAATGTCTTCGATGGAAAACAAAATGTCGGACATGGAAAATAAAATTTCGACGGATATGGAAAAGAAAATGTCTTCGATAGAAAATAAAATGTCGGACATGGAAAAAAAAATTTCGACGGATATGGAAAACAGAATGTCCGATATAAAAAACGAAATTTCGTCTATGGAAAGTAAACTTTCGGCGGACATAGAAAATAAAATGACGGACATGAAAAATGAAATGACATCTATGAAGACTGAAATTTCTGCCGTGGAAGAAAAGATTAAAAGAATGGGGCAAGAAATGGAACAAAAAATCAAAGAAATCGAAAAGAAGACTAGTCATCAACCGGATATTACAACTAGGCAAGCCCCGAACAACGACGAACTGGCAGAGAAAGTAGAGTTGAAACCGAAAAGGGAAAACGATATTAACAGCCGAGTGAAACTGCCAACATTCGATGGTAAAACGTCATGGCCGAACTATCTTAAGCAATTCGAGGCAGCATCAAAGGCAAACAACTGGAGTGAGAAAGAAAAAGCGTTGAATTTAACTCTTGCCCTTAGAGGAGACGCCATGGATATCCTCCAGACCATTCCAGTGGAAGAGACCGAAGATTTTGAACAACTCGAAAAGCGATTGAACATGAGATATGCGTCTGTACCAGTCGCAGCTGAAAAACCGCAAACAAAAACGCGACGAAACTCTGCAGGAATTCGAAGCAGACATTGCGAGGTTGGCGCGGTTTGCCTATCCATCGGCACCGGAGAATGTCATGGAATGTTTAGGGGTACAGACATTCATCGACGGAGTTCGTGACCATGAAATGCAGAGAACTCTACGCTTGGCTCGGCACAAGACACTGGTCGACGTACGCTCTGCAGCCTTGGAGTACGAAGCAGCTACACAGGCTTCCGGAGTATACGGCAAGGTGAGGGCTGTAGCAGACGAAGAAGTGGAGAACAAGCTTGACCAGCTTGTCAACATGATGAAAAGCATCTCAAATGGAAAATCGAAAGCTGTGAGATGCTGGAATTGTGGAGAAATGGGACATGTACGCTTCGACTCAAAGACCCTCTCATCTTAATAGCCACTCTGAAATGTCGCGATGATAGTGTATACGTGGATGGTGAAGTTAATGGAAGGAAGTATACACTATTGGTGGACACTGGAGCAACGAGGACTATTATTCGCCCCGAGACTGTCAACACCCGGAAAAGACTTTTACCGACAAGACTGCGACTCAGGACTGCTACAGGTGAAAGCGCCAATGTCCATGGAGAATTACCGGTGCAATTGGGAATTGGCGCAGAGAAGTTCACCCACACTGTCGTTGTCGCTGATATCGAAAAGGACATAATACTCGGAATGGACGTTATGAGCCTACATGGCTTCCAGCTAGATTTCAAGAACCGGGTGATTAGAGTAGGTTCTGAGGAAGTATTCCTTCACCCACACGGGGATAAGACTGTTCAGGTAGCCGTACAGGAGGATACAGTTGTACCCGCAAGGAGTGAATTTTTCACTGTGGCAAGGCTACAAGGAACCGTCGAAGAAGGAACACCGGTCATGATGGAGCCATGGAATCATGATAAAGAGGTTGGTCGAGGAATCCTGATAGGAAAAGGGTTATTCATGGCTGCCGAAGAAATACCTGTACGCATTATAAATGTAAATGACCATCCCATAACTATAAAGAAGGAGACCAAAATTGGAACTTGCGTACCAGTGGCGTCAATAATTCATCAAACAACAACTTCCAATGATGCCAACAATAAATTTGAACAAATGGTAGCAGTGGCTGGACAATCCCTTAGCCTGCAAGAGAAGAAAAAAATCAGAGAACTCTTGCTACAATACCGATCTCTTTTTGTACCAAAAGGAGGGAAGACAGGAAGAACATCTGCTGTCAAACACAAAATTGACACCGGCGACGCTAAACCGATAAGACAATAGGCTCGACGGCTACCACGGGCCAAAAGAGAGGAAGCGGAGAGAATTGTTCGCGAGATGGAAGAGGACAAGGTAATAGAACCTTCTACCAGCCCTTGGGTCTCTCCGGTAGTTCTGGTAAAGAAGAAGGATGGAACCACGAGGTTTTGCGTGGACTACCGGCAATTGAACAATGTTACAAAGAAAGATAGCTATCCTCTACCGAGAATCGACGATACTCTGGATACGCTGGCCGGTAGCAAATTGTTTTCTACCTTGGACCTGAAGTCTGGATATTGGCAGGTAGAAATGGATCCAGCCGATAATGAAAAGACAGCGTTCACCACCGGATCTGGACTATGGCATTTCACCGTTATGCCATTTGGGCTGTGCAATGCCCCCGCCACGTTCGAAAGACTAATGGAAAACGTATTGCGAGGGTTGTCCTGGAAGACATGCTCAGTGTACCTTGATGACATCATAGTCTTGGGAAGGACGTTCGAAGAACATCGAAAGAATTTGGAAGGTGTCTCCAAAAGGTTGCAAGGTGCCCAACTGATGCTCAACCCCAAGAAATGTCAACTATTTCAAAACAAAGTCAATTATCTAGGCCATGTAGTCAGCAAGGATGGTGTAGCTGTAGACGAAGAAAAAGCTGCAACCGTAAGAAAGTGGCTAAGACCCACCGACAAGCACCAAGTTAAAAGCTTCCTTGGACTCTGTACATACTATAGGCGATTTATAAAGAAGTTTGCAGATATCGCTAAACCCTTGACACGACTTACAGAGGAAGCAAGGGAGTTTCGCTGGGACAAAGACTGTCAAACTTCGTTCGAAACCTTGAAAAAGCACTTGACTACTGCACCTATACTCGGCTATCTACTACCAGAGGGAGAATTTATACTAGATACTGATGCTAGCAATGTTGGAATTGGAGGAGTGCTATCACAGGTTCAAGGAGGACAAGAGAAAGTTCTGGGATATTTTAGTAAAGTTATTTCCAAATCAGAACAAAACTACTGCGTCACAAGAAGAGAGCTCCTAGCAGTAGTGAAGTCCGTGGAGCACTTCTATCAGTATCTGTATGGGAAGAAATTTGTGATTAGAACCGATCATCGGGCACTTAAGTGGCTTATGCAATTTAAGAACCCTGAAGGTCAAATCGCCAGATGGATCGAGCGGCTCCAAGAATATAATTTCACCATTGAGCATAGAGCCGGAATAAGCCACAGAAATGCAGACTCACTCTCTAGAAGACCATGCCAGCGGAGTGCTCTCACTGCACCAAAACAGAAGCTAAGGAAGCTGCCATTCGAAGAACCACGGTGACCAGCGACGAATGGACACCGGAAAAGTTGGAAGAGGAACAAGAGAACGATCCCGACTTGAAGAAAATCCGACATTGGAAAAAGGAAAACTGTCGACCTACTTGGCAGGAGATTTCAAGGTACTCGATTTGGGCCCAGTGGGACTCGCTGGTTCTGGAAAACGGTTTGCTACAGCGAGTAATCGAGAACGATGAAGGTTCTGAAAGTAGAAGACAGTTGGTGATTCCAAGAACAAGGGTAGCAGCAGTACTGCGGAAATTACACGACAGTCCGTCAGGAGGACATCTAGGTGTGAAGGAGACCCTCCAGAAAGTGCGAGAACGGTTTTATTGGATGCACAGTTCCGAAGATGTGAAGGACTGGTGTAAGAAGTGCACTACCTGTGCTACGACCAATGGACCACAAGGAAGAAGAAAGGCTCCTATGAAGCAATACAATGTCGGAAGCCCTTTTGAACGCATTGCCCTGGACATTGCCGGACCGTTTCCACCGACATCAAATGGCAGCAGGTACATTTTGGTGGTGATGGATTATTTCACAAAATGGGTAGAAGCGTATGCCATTCCAAACCAAGAAGCCGCAACTGTTGCCGACGTGCTTTTGAATGAGTTCATTTGCCGATATGGAGTGCCCCTGGAAATACACAGTGACCAGGGCAGAAACTTCGAAAGCCAGCTGTTCCAGGAAGTTTGTGAAAAGCTCGGCATGAAGAAAACGAGAACTACGGCTTTGCATCCACAGTCGGACAGAATCGTAGAGCGAATGAACAGAACTCTTGGCAAATACCTGTCTAAAGTAGTATCTAACCATCAGCGAGATTGGGACCAACATCTCTCGCTATTTGCGATGGCCTACAGATCCGCCATCAATGAGTCTACCGGCCAAACACCAGCAAAAGTTCTGTTCGGACGCGAAATGAGATTACCCTGCGACCTTGAATTTGGATGCCGACCCGGAGAAGACATAGCTGGTGAAGATTACGTGACCCAGCTGAGAAAAAGAATGGACGACGTACACGAGCTGGTTCGATCGAATCTCCAGATCGCTAGCGATAGGATGAAGAAAAGGTACGATACGCAAGCTACAGAAGGAGGTTTCCACGAAGGAGACAAAGTCTGGCTGCATAACCCAAGAAGACAAAAGGGTTTTTCTCCAAAGTTGCAGAAAGCTTGGGACGGTCCGTACCTCGTGAAGAAACGAATCAACGATGTCATCTGTCGTATCAGCAAGATCCCAAACGGAAAGCCAAAGGTGGTACACCGTAACCGATTAGCGCCATTCGAGGGTGACCACGATGAGGAAGTAAACCAGCTTCAGGAAGTAGCCGATCCTGCTTTTGGGGAGTTCATGGGTGCTTATGGGACAAGACATGCTTACCGTTCCAGAGGAATACTCATTGGCAATAAACATCCCTGCCAGCGTAACCGATGCACGCGGACTGGCATCTCTGTTCATAAAGAAGAGTGGCGCCCGACGTTTGCAAGACCAGTTACCAGTACCAGGTAAAGCTCTGAAGCTGCAAGATGGCTCCCGCTACAATTTCCACCTAGTGACGAGAAACACCTTCGACGAAAGACCAACGTACGAGGATGTCTGGGAAGCATTACGAAGCTTGAGGGAGCATGTGCTTGAATTGGACGTGCATAGGCTAGCCATGCCCAAGATTGAATGTAGGCATTTAGATTGGTGAATAATCCGTAACATGGTAGAAGTAATCTTCCGAAACACCGAAGTGCAGGTACTAGTCTGCGGCCGAGCACGGGAGACACAGCCAACAGAGAAGACGGTCGCATGTTACTTCCATGCAACTGGAAAATGTAACAAGGGAACCAGTTGCCGATACAGTCATCTCGTTTCAGTTTCCTCCTTCCAGGAGGAACTGTCTCTTAAGGAGGGGGCAATGTTACGCGAGCTGCTGCATTAATGTGCTCAATTAGTGCCCCCAGTGAAATTCCCATATGATACAACTATGGCTCCTCCGCCTTATTTCCAAGAATGATCTGGAATACGTAACATCTAGAAAAACCCGGCGCATCCACCAGAACTTCGAGTTCGAGAGGTCTCTAGAACAAGTCGTGCGAGTATAAATAGGCGACGAGCATCGCAGCGGAGTTAGTTAGTCAGTTGGTGTTGATACTGAAAGAAAGCAATCGCGCCTCGATAAAGTGTTTATTAAATGACTCTCATATAAATTATAGTTAGTGTGTGCTTAGTGTGATATATAAATTATTAAATAAAGACGGTATTTGAATATAAATCTGTAAAAATAAATTAATTGTAAATATAAATTAGAATAAACGTTACAATATAATATATTTTGTGATTATCTATTCTCCGCATGCAAAAGCTCTTAACTTTAATATACCAATGACAATATTGGCTAGAGCAGAGAGCTTGGAGAGATTGTCATTATTGACGCTTAAATAGTGTACTAGACCATCAATACCATCCACACCATAAAAAAATCTGTTTTGTCTAAGAGAACTATAAATTGGGCATTTGAATAGAATGTGCTCTAACGATTCTGGTGTATGCATATTACAAACGGAACATATTTCACTACAATCAATTGAATAGAAATTACCTTTAAAAGAAAATTTCAGTATCATTTTGTTGGAAGTTCTGATTCTGGTGTATGCATATTACAAACGGAACATATTTCACTACAATCAATTGAATAGAAATTACCTTTAAAAGAAAATTTCAGTATATTTTTGTTGGAAGTTCTGATTTGTGCGATAATTCTCGTTATATACATAGAAGCAGGAATCCACAAATAATTCTTTCTGGTTTCATCAATCATCAACCGAGAGTATATTAAAAAATAACGTGTTGCGTCCCTTCCTAGATATATCAATTTCTAGGAGTTTTCTTTCAAAATTTCCCAAAATAACGCCATCTAATGTATGTGAACATGTATTCAAATACTTTATCCATAAATGTTCACATTCGGAAAAAGTGAACCATTCTTTAACTTGTAAGACCCATATTTAGCATTTTCAGTGGTTAATTGTAAAAGTCGCATATAACTGATTTTAGATATTCTAGAATTATCCATTATTTCAAGTTTATTCAACCACATTAAAGCATGTTTGAAAATGATTAATGATAAGTGAGACGAGTATGTCTCAAGACGTACAATGTAATCTGGAGTATTTTGTGACAAATTCAGCAATTTCTTGAAAAAATTAACCTGAACTCGCTCAATAACATCAGTATAGCGTAATCCCCACACGCCAATTCCAAAGGAGAGAGAAGATAAAATTATTGAATAATACAGTTTGATTCTGGAATCCCATGTATTCATTTTGGATCGACACATAATATCCATCACTGCTCCAATGGCGCGACAAGCTTTTATTTTAGTATTCTTGGCCATAGTACAGAACAAGGATGTTGAGGAGAAATCAATACCTAGATACGTAAACTGATTAACTATTTCTAATCTGAGACCATTGTAATAAAACTTTTGATTTAAATTATGTTTGTGCCCTCCCCTTGCAAATATTAATACTTTTGTTTTATCAGTGTTAACTGTGAGTTTATTGTCAGAACAGTAAGTTTCGAGTACTCTCAGTTTACGTTCCATATCTATTGGCGAGTCACCAAGTATCACTATATCATCTGCGTATTGAAGCATTAAGACATCATTCCTGCCATCGATATAAATCCCGCATAAGTTACTTGAACGAAAGTAATCCTCAATATCAGAGATGAAAATAGAGAAAAGCAATGGACTCAGCGACTCACCTTGAAGAACTCCCTCAGAGATAGCATATTTCTTACTATACAGATTTTTATGCCTAATTAAAAGTGTAGCGTTGTCATATAAGTGTTTAAATATTCTGACAAACTTAGTACTAACTCCAAACTTATGTAGTTTCAACCAAAGAAGTACATGATCTATACTGTCAAAAGCTCTACGAAAATCTACAAAAACAGCATATACTTTCTTACGAGGAAGTCTAAGAGTAATTTGCAAAACGGAAGTCAAAATAAAAATATTATTCTTTCGAAATCCGAATTGTGATTCGGGAAGAATGTAATTATTTTCACACCAATTGGATAAGCGATTTAATAGAATTAACGTAAATACTTTGGCACAACAATTAATTAGTGATATACCTCGATAGCT
Source organism: Galerucella calmariensis (assembly GCA_910591675.1). NCBI lineage: Eukaryota > Metazoa > Arthropoda > Insecta > Coleoptera > Chrysomelidae > Galerucella > Galerucella calmariensis. Next base: position 127,048 of record CAJUYG010000489.1, read on the forward strand.
CATTTATTTTGGCAGTCTGCAGCAAATGATCATTACTTACAGCAGTAGTTTTATTAAAAAAAATGGCTCCAATATCCAATATCATAAAAGAACTGATTTTATAGTGAGTTAGTGACTGCGAATTTACTATGATATATTTTAAAACGGCGTAATTCATATTTTGTGTGCTGTTTTTATTATTATTTGAAGTTTAAAGCGTGATCAGACACAATGTCAATCTCATAAAATGATATTTTTAAAATAAATCATAACACTATATCTACCTTTGAGTGGTTGATACAAAAAAATGGTATTTAGACAATATGTTTTAGTCGTCTCAAAAAACACAAGAAATCGTAAAAAGAATAGTGGAAATACCTCTCTCTAGCACTCTAATAATAAAAATAAGTTATTAATTATTATTGTATACGCCGCTTCTTAGTCCAGTCTATAAGTTGAAAAACGTGAAAAATAGAGATGAAGCTCCTAAAAATATGAGCAATAGCTCATTGGATTCGGAATGACCTCTAGAAAAATTTTATTTGAGGATTTTACTGCACGTAAAAAATTGCAATTGTTATTAACAAAATAAGATGACAAAAAAAAGTATTTAGGTTTTTGTTAATAATTCGTAAAGTATTAAATATTTACGATATTTGGAAGAAAGGTCCTTAAAGATTGATTTTTTTATAGCTGGCATAAATTCTTTCAAGTATCTGGATGATACCATAATTTATTTAAATTTTTAAATTCATATTTGTTACTATAAAAAAATAATTTTCTGTGGTACGCCGTGTTTAGCGGCAGAGCACCCATGCCGTAATCGCTGCGCGGAGCCCTATTTTCAGCGTTAAATTAAAACTATTAATAATAGAGGTAGAGTTCCGGGAGCTGGAACTTTTTTTTCGGAAATTACCTCCTCTTTAAGGACCCTTTTTTTCCAAATATCGTTAATATTAATAGTTCACGAGTTATTAACAAAAACCCAAATACCTCTTTTTTCATCTTATTTTGTAAATAACAATTGCAATTTTTTACGTGCAGTAAAATCCTCAAAGCACATTTTTCTAGAAGTCATTCCGAATCCAATGAGCTAGTGCTCATATTTTTAGGAGCTTTATCTCTATTTTTCACGTTTTTCAACTTGTAGACTGTACTATCTCTCCGGCTTATAGACGAGAATCTCAATCTCTACCGGCTCGAACCA
>CAJUYG010000489.1:128243-150696 GCA_910591675.1 Galerucella calmariensis
TGATAGTCTGCTTACATTAACGGTACCACCAAGAAAATCAATCACTCGTCGGTGTGTTTCTATCCACCTGTCGAATTCGAATTGCTCCGAATTTACAATAATTTTTTTTTGGTTTATTTGTAGGTCTTGACAGGTACTTTAAAGGGAGAAAAAGTTCTCCAAGCTTGCCCCTTAGCTAAAGGCCCAAAATGGCCCCTAAGGTCCCAAAAAACGGTTTTCCGCCAATATCTCCCGAAATACGCAAGTTAAGACAATTTTTGTTTAAATAAAAAATGAAGGTCATTGAATTATCTACAAAAATGGTCTCTATCATTTTTTTCACAACACGAATATTTTTTGCGAAAATGGCCTTTGAAAAAAACAAAATTTTCACACCGAATATTTTTGGTGGTTTCTTACTAAACTTCTGCTCGAGGGCCTCGAAAATACATAGATTTTCACCTGTTAGACTTTGGAGACCAATTGTAGATGGCGCCAGCGGAATACCTGCACTCGCTAAATTGTGGTGTATACACATGAAAATCCGGGCACCAATCGTTTTTTTGGCAATTATTGGCGTATTTCACACGATTTTTGTGTGTCATTCTATTAGTCAATGTTCAGTGTAATCTCACAAGGATATGAGTCGCAAATTTACTAGAAAATTGCGAAATCTTATTGCTTCATGTGGCAGTCTTGAGTGACGGCGTTTTGGCTACTAGTAAGTCAATACCTATAGAAGCTGATAATAATTTTTTGATAAATATTTTTTGTATTTTTTTCATTTTTTGCAAATTTTTCGCAAACTTCAGAAGGAACAGTATAGGTGCAGGATTTCAGAAAAAACAAGGAATTTTTAAACAAATACCATTTATTCTTATGAAAATTAGGTTGAAAATACAAAATACCTACATAGAAAAATTCAGAGTACCTATGTTAAACCAATTCAGTCTTCAGATTCATCCTCTTCATCATCAGCCTGATTCTCGTCGCCTATAACCTCTTGCTCTACTTCTTCCTCTGTCCCTCTTGTCCCTATCCCTTGTTCTTCCAGCTTTATTTCTATCTCATCATCTTCCAACCCTTCTGTTTCTCTTTCCACCCATGTTTCTTCCACCTCCCCTTCAAGCCCTTGTGATTCTCCTTCCACCTCTAATTCTTCCGGGAATATACCTTCATTTTTCTCATAATTTAAACACTGTGTCAAAAAATTCTTCTTTTTAATTGATCAATTGATAATCGTGAACTATTTATATAATAATTTATATAATATTCATAAAATTCGTGCAAACGGTTACGACTGCTCCAAAAAACAACAAAGATTTAATGTCAACAAGAGCAGACCACTGGAGTGGGCGCGTGGGTACACGTGGTAAGGTTAGGTACGATTCTCTCTGGTGGAGGGAGCATAAAAGACTTAAAAGAGACGTACAAGAGAATAATAAACATAAAAGAACGGCGCTCAAATATGAGGACCGAGTTATATGGATGGAAAGGTCAGAATATAAGCTTTAATTCAGTGTGGGTATTAATTCTCAAAAAATTAACAGCGGAGAACAAAAAGCATTTAAAAAAAGGCCGGTTTTCACCCGTGATACCAATTTTCCCGTTCCCTGGAAAATGAGTGCATTGTATTCCGAATAAAAATATTGGTTCAGAGAGTAGACATAGTAAGCTTTCAAATGATGTGCATTAAATAACAAAATAATTGAACATTAGTTCTTTATTTTCGCTTGTTTACAAGATTTGTGAGAACTCCGAAAACGACTGAAAAATGCAAATAAATAAATAAACTTTTTATTGAAACGCCACAAAGATACTGAAAAAAAATTTCTAGGAACATTCAGGACCTCCCCAGACCCCATTTGAGAAAACAAGGGATAATAAACCATTTAAAATAAATAAAATGTCAATGATTTAATGGAAGGAAAATATTGGGGAAAAATAACATTGGCCACTTTTTGCAATGCCCTCGACGGGCAAGAACGGGGTTTAAGGTACACATATTGATACCTACGGATATTCCCATTACAATGAACTTCAAATCATCGGAAAATTTTAATTTTTGACCGAGTTCTGGAAGAATTTGTCTGCCGGCTTACAAGTTAATTTTATAGACGGTAGCATTTCTAGAGGTAGTGCAGCCGCGTAAGCGAGGGGACGTTTGGATGCGATTATCTTGGAAACTATTGAATTTTCGAAAAAAATGATAAGGACCATTTTTGTAGATAATTTGACGACCTTCACTTTTTACCCGATTTGTCCAAATTGCATATTTCGAGAGATAATGGCGGAAAACCGTTTTTTGGGGTGCGTTAGGGGCCATTTTGGGCTCTTAGCCAAGGGGCAATCTTGGAGAACTTTTTCTCCCTTTGAAGTACCTGTCAAGACCTTCAAATCAAGCCAAAAAAAATTATTGGACAAATATATTGATAGGTTTTCCCCTTCAGTTACTGGACTACAGTACTAATTGAAATGAAATCGGTAACACATTATGAATAAACCATAAAGGTAAAAATCATAAAGACTAGATAAGGAGAACAGATTTATTAAACACAAAATTTTCCATTTCTATTTCCTAGCCCCAATTTCTTCACTTAGATGTCTCACACGCGAACTGCGAACTGTCAACGGAGCTAGCGAACCAAGCGCCCTCTTATTTAAAGCACATTTGTTTTTATTATCCAGTGCGCCGAAATTAGCGTTACTGCCCCTCTTAACTTTTCCATTTTTATATAATGAGAAAGCCGCTAGGAGAGGTCGAATTTTATGATAATCATCGCATGCTACGATACACCAGTTTTTAGCTTAATCTCTCTTCACACAACAATAATCCCTTCAATTTTTTTGAATGGGAATGAACGTGACACCGCGTTTGAAAGCTCTTGAAACAGTGATCTGAAAAAGGATAACACTTTGATCACAAAATTTAAGGACATGTATGCACGAGCACGAGCACGAGCACGAAAGAGTTAATATTTACTTGGTAGCAATTCAATGGATTCAAATGGCTTTACTGATTTTTTTTATAGTTGCAGACGGGGAGAAGAATATGTGCTTAAGCTTTCGCATGGATAAATTTGAACGTCGTGTGATATTACATTCTATGTGGATCGATAGTACGTGCCAACAAACAATGCGAAGCTTATTGAAGTCATTATAAACTAGACGTTCGTTAGCTATTTTTCTTTTTGCGAAGACATATTTGACCGAGTATATCACTTAAAAATGCTTAAGAATTGGTGCATACTCTGTATGTGTTATCTATGGTTCACACTAGTTATGTATTCTCACAATACATGCACATATAAGAAGATAAGAACTGCAGATGTGTTGTGTTCATGGTCTTCTAGGAATTGTGTGGACACTGCAGTTTTATTCATTATCATTTCTTTTTCTTTATATGAAAATTAGAATTAAAACAGTTAGTTATTGTTGTAGTTTCAAAATTAACACACATAAAACTCAAATTGTACTTTTAATAAATAAACGGTTTTTTAAAAAAAGCTCTTGTCATAGATCCGAAAATAATTCACTACACACTAGAATAATCATTACCGTTGAGTGAAAAATTCAACGTCATTACCGAACTCTGCCCGATCTGATTGAATCATTATTTTCTAATATCGTAATTATATTAATTTGTTGTCTTTGATAAGTAGTAACTACTTTTATTCACAAGAATAATCACAGGTTGAACTTTTTAATCGTTACATTAAAATATCAATGATAATGTGCATGTGCGATAACAATCAGGCAGACTGAATTGATAGGATTGGGGAGCGGCTATTCGGAGGAAGAAAGGAACAGAATCCGATGTTGTCAATAAAAATATCAGAGAATAAGAAGTTGAAAACTAAAAAAAAAACAAGAAAACCCAGGCCCAAACCCGGTTGATCAAAGTGTAACTATGTATAAAATATCAGAAAATAAGAAATGGAAAACTAAAAGAAAACAAGAAAACCCGGTTGATCTAACTATGTATAAAAATAACAGAAAATAAGAAATGAAAAACAGAAAATAAATAAAAAAAAACCAGGTCCTAACCGGGTTTCGAACCTACGACCTCTGAGTTGTAAGCTCAGTACCCTACTATCTGTGCTAATCAGCTTACATTTAGTCACATCGAATAGATGGTTAAAGGCTGCTTGACGCATGCGCACCTCAACTACTAAATTTCATGTGGTGGGAGGAGAGATTTTTAGTAATGTTGTTGCAATCTTCTCACCGTCGCCAGTGGTGTCACTCGTTTTTTTATTTGTACTTTATCGTATATACAAGAATAGTCCACATTAAGTATGCGTCCCGCAGTCCTCATGCTGAACAGCACTGATCTAAGTTATTGTTTAGAATATTTGTAACAATGTACATATTATCGGTACACCCAGTGTAATATAAATACTTGTTTAATAATTTTATATATTAATTAATTACAATTCAAATGCTTTTATCTGTACACTGAATGCGAAATATAAATTTTTAATTTCTAATAATTGAAAATGTGTAGGTGCGTTTGTTGTTTGGATAAGGTTTTTTTCCCCAATTAATATGATGCAGTTTTTTGCTAAGTTGATTGGTAAGTGAATAATTTAGGTTGAAGTGAATATTTTATGGAATAATGAACGGGTCAAAAAAGCGTTATTGGTTGAAAAAAGGATTGTGTTGATTAGTACAGTTTAGTTTTTCGAATGCTATAACTTCAACATTAGCGTCGTTTTTTTGGAGACAGTCTCAAATAGATTTATTTATAGATTTTTTCAATCCACAGCTAGTAGGTATATACCCAAATAACATTATATAAGGGTGGAATTGACATTTCCTTACGCTTTCCTCACGTTGGGAACATTTTTCTTACGTAAGATTTTAATGACATTTTGGATCACAAACTTGCAAATGGAGTACGACGAACACTACAGAAACACATTTCGATCATATAGTCCAGGGCATTTAGAACAAAGTCACCCGAATAAAGGAAATTTTGGAGCACATCAGATATCGAGATGCGGTTATCTTCATTGTGTTCAGGAAGGTCCCAGAAAAGACTGGGAAAAATGTGGGTTAGCACTTTTTTGAAAAACGCCTTCTGGACCAGAAAATCCATTTTCCAATTGCATAATTACTTGCACCATCATGGGAACGATTGAAAACTTGGAAAAATCGCTCGGATATCGTTACTCGGGCATTAGAATTACCCGGGGGTGGCTCTGTGGGGGTGCGCGGGGGTAAATGGGGGGGAGGAATGGCAGCGTGCATGAAATCGTTACTTGGGGGTTTTCAGGGATGCTGAATTCAATTCTGGCATTGGTATTACCCGGGCGCTCAGGGGCGCCTCTGCAGGGGTATCCAGGGGGTCATTCTTGGGGAAAAATTGTATAGTCCATGGGAAGCGCTCCAAACTCGTTACTCGGGGGTCTCCGGTACTCCTTCTTGTATATGCATTTTTATGGTTTTCACCATGAATGATGTCAGACTGATCGGTCGGTAGGATTTAGCCTGGGTGTACGTTTCTTTTAAGTTGTGACGTCCTTAGATAGATTATTGGAATAGCTATCCTTTGTTCTCATCCTACAACTTCGGCTCCAACACCAACTTGTGTCTTGGAGCCGTCCGTACACTAGGTTGCTCCAGCCTGGAATGGGTCTTCCTACCTGGTACAGTTATTTGGAGCATGTTATTGAGACTATATATTGTGCTTGTTGCGTAAATCAGCTGCTCTAGTAAGTCATCCGAGTTTAGCTCTTCGATAAGCTTTCGATGGCCACCATTGTGCTACAACAGCCTTATAGCTCCCAATTGCAGTGTCTTTGTGATTCATAGAATATCTACCGAGGGCTGTGTGGTGTACTGAATGTGAGAGTATTCGATCAATATGTACCCCTAGGTACTTTGTATCTTTGGCAAATGGAATCACCTATTCTCTCAGCACTATTGGTTTTATGCCTTGTAGTGCCGTCTTTTTCGTGAAATTGATAATTTGTCTTTTCCAGTGTAATGTGGTTGTAGCGGGGTGGTATTCGACGTAGATCGGCCTCTCAACTGATGGTGTTGCTTGTCACTCGGAGGGTCATCTTACAGGAATAAAACAACTACCTGTAGCACTGGGATACGTTCTATTTATTACTTAAACTACTATACATTATACTACTACTTATTACTTATGATTGTGATATTCATATTCTAACATTCACATCAACATTAACACTAATATTAATAGTGGTTCTTAAAACACTAACGTTTGCATATTTATACGACAAGTCAAGTTCATCATAAGTAAATATTAATAATACTAGTTATGTTTATTTCACGCTCTAAACTTGACTTCGTACGTCCGACCTTCCTACTTCTATTTATGTAACGATTAAACGTTCTTATGGTTTATTGAAATTAGCTTCAGGGGAATTTATGTCTTTTATTTAAATATTATTGTTAACTTATTATATTGACCAAAAGGCATCACACCAGGAAGAGACTGTCAGTCGCTCTTGTAAGCACTAATTATCAGATATGCCTAAGGCTGTCTGCATTATTTCCTATACCACTCTAGTAAACATGATACAGTATACATTAGCAATGTTGTCTGCGTATCCATGAGAGTAAGTAAGTCTGTTGCGGATAGTTCTATGCAGAGGTTGTTTACTACGGCTGCTCATACTAGTGGTGATTGACCTCATCAATATAAATACCCTCCACCCATCCTCGCCTTGATAGAGACTTGCCCCAGAGTGAATATTATTATCCTATCCTCCAGAGTTGCCTTCTCCGATGGGCATATTGTTGTGAATGTTCACATTACATTAAACAATGAATTCGTTCTAACATTGTTGAATGCTCTCTCGATGTGTAACAATGGTCATCACTATATTTTATTTTTCTATTGACTTTGAGATAAGCCTGTTTATAGTATCCAGTGCTAGATCCGTAGATTGGACAATTTTTTGCAGTCTTGTACTTGAATATATTATTATTGTTGTCTAATGGGCTCATTTAAATTTTTTTTTATTTCACCATTAGGAAGAGCAAAAATTAGACGTCAGTGAGACTCTTAAGTCGCCTAAAAAATTATGAACATTAAACAGCGCTCCTCTCCGAATATCAGGCGTGACGCGTCATCGCATATGAAATCTCTCGTTCAGAGAGCGGATACCGCGCCGATCGGTTTTCGGTTAGATTACTACTTAGCTAGTAACAGTACTTTGCTTGCTTATATGCTCATTATTTTTTATTATACGTCTTAGCAAACTCTAAACAGTGTTAGTTCGTGAAATAATTTAAACTATTCGACACAATGGACCAGAACCAGAGTGAAAAAGCTATAAATATTGTGCAGTTCCAGAATGTAAAAGTATTACGATTAAAACATCTAAGAAAACATTTATTTCCATTAATAAGGATACAAAAAAATGAAATGGCAGAAAAGCATAAAAAGACTCAAAGCATTCACTGATAAGTCAACATCCTTTGTTTGTGTATTTGTAGGATTTCATTTTTCTTCAATCAGAATCATCATAAATTACCTCATAAAATACGTTGTGAATCCATATTGGGAGGGTTATTGAAAACCACGCGCTTGTATTAATCTAAATTTCTGAAAAAAAAGTAGATAATATTGTTCTGATAGCTTGTGGTGTTATTAATGTTCAAAATTATTCAATAAAATAATGGTTCAGTTCTACACAAATTTAATTTGATCAAATACTGCTTTTTTCCAAACAACAGGTAATCTTTTTCAGTAGATCATCAACAAAACTGGCGTATATTATACGTCTTAAAAAAATTTATTTCATTTGATTCAAAGTCCAGATCAGCTCTAACAAATATCGCTTTTTTTACCAGTGATGTGCATGTGCATTTGAATCTGATGTAAACATTTGAAACCAATATTACCTGCTTCATCAAAATGAGTTTTTCTTGTTCTTTTCAACATTGGTGATTTAATTTCCACTAAACATTCATCATAAATAGCATTTGGAGAAGCTCCTTTGATTGGGCAGTATGCAGTTAAAAAAATTGCAATTTTTTACTGAGTAGCCTGTAGCGTTATCTCCGTAACTTTGTTCACCAGACCAGGAATAAAATAAAATATTTGGAATCACCCTGTATATCATTTGAGAGAGCATGTATTTATGAAAATATTGACATTTTCAATCATTCTGGTCGGAAAACAGCCAAAAACCATGTGTCACATAGTATAAAATTATAATTTAATAAACTCGTGTTTTTTCATTAAAAAACTTCATAATCATTAGCAAGTCCACTCCTTGAAGATTTAATGAGTCTGTTTTTTTTAAATAAGGTTCACACATTTTATTTTATTAACACAACAATTTTGTGAGTAATTCAAAATGAATAAACTCTATGCGAGGCACGTTACAGTCAGAAGCGTAATGTTAGTGCACATTAACTTTCATATGCGGTGACGTCACAGTCATAGTCTTCGCCCCGCTACGGTATGCTTGTTTAATTGGTTGTATTAGGAGAACGACATATTCTATTGACATGAAATTTTCAGAATCATATTTTTATCCTTAGTACTTTGTTTTACGACAGTTGAAAATTATTTAAAAAATTTAGTAAACGAGCCCATTTGTGAATTGAAATATGAATTTAGGAAACAAATTTGAATATGAACAATGGGCGAGAAGGCAAAGATTCAGAGAAAGAACCAATGTGAGGTGGGGTAATGTGAAATTAAGTGGAATGAAATGAGGAAGCGAATTTTGTGATACCTATATCATTTGTTATTTTGCAGGAAACATTTTTTTCCGGCTTCGGCATGTTATGTTATTATTATTTAATATTCTTTTTTTTCCACTTGGACAATAATATGTAATTTCGGTTGTTTCATTACAGTGATTATTTTTTTCACTTGTCAAAATGTGACATTTTGGTGGTTTCAGCCAATAACAATACATTATTCTAGCCAATCATTCGGTATTATACTGATAATTCTGCTTCTTCATCGATAATACCTTGTTTACATTGAAACATCAAAAATTTACTTTGAATTTGTCATTATTGACAACTAAAAGTGCTTCGAAGTTCATTGAAAAATGAACACAAACCAATTCGTGCCATCACCCAAGAGAATATTGAACATTTTATACATTTAAATACATTTTAAATTGTTGAAAAAAACAATCTTCCCAAATACAACTTTCTCTTCAAATTTTATCCCATAATATACTGCATAAATACTTCTTTGTTCAATATCCCACCAGGCTAAGGTTGCTGTAGTAACGTTGTAATTACATCGCCTGTTCTGACCATTCTCATTCTGTGAATGGGAATGTGACCACTGCAAGGATAAATAAATGACATGATTGTCTATCGTGAACTTTTTCATAATAATATGACCGGAAGACTGACCAGTAGAATACAGATACATTATAATATGTCGTATATTATACACATACTTGCATTCACATAATTAAATTTGCCCACAAACCATTATCACATATTAAGGGTGTCCAGCTAGAAACGAGAAATGAAACTCCAGCTTAAGAAATTGTATCTAAAATTGGAATTTCTTATAATAGCAGTAATTTAGTAGCGTTTTTGAAATAATGACCTTTCTATAAATTTGATCAGACCTGCGTATTGGCTTATACGATCTCCATACTGTGAATCATAATTATTAGGGTGGTCTCTATTTGGGGTCAAAATTAATTTTACCCCTTAAATTGGTTCGAAATACGTGAGAAGTAAAGCTGTAATTTTTTCATATTTATAAACGAATTTTCAACCCTTGACCACGGGTGTTGTAGTTTTCCATTTAAATTATATATGTTTTCCTGCGTTTGCAGTCACTATTTTACAGTTGGCCTAAATATGATTGTTAAATATCTTCTGTAAGTTCCTTGTGGCATTACTTATTATTTTTTCTCCTATTTTTTGGGAATCAAACCACAATAATGTTTTTTATTTTTTATTTTGACGTTTCGACGTCAAGATGAACTGGTAATAAAAAAATGTTTTGGTCCCTATCTGACACAACGAAAAAAATATGACAACTAGACAATCAATAATATTTTGAAGTTTAAGACTACAAAACTTTGTTGTCAAATTTTATTAAGGTCCATACATAGTGGATCACATCTCTGGTAAAATGTGAAATAAAATATTTTATTTTATGACATTCTAACGATATGATAGTCTACTAGAAATGGAATCCAGTGAAGTGCACGTTCCAGGAACGGTTTTTATTGGGATAGCGTTTTTTTTTTCGCTTATTTAGGAAATGTTGTTAATAAAACGCGTTTTTTCAGTGTCCGGTCCTGACAGTAGTTAGAACCACACATTTTACTTCGTGTCCTACGAAAATTCATAATAATTAACGTTTAAAGTCTAATCAATAGTTCCAAAGTGTACCCACAGTACCTATTTTCTATCGAGAAGACATCAACGCAGAAAATTGTTGTGAGTACAGATATATTACATCTATTTTACAAAAATTCCATAAACCATACGAATAAATCAAGACTGTAATTGAACCTGACCAGATCACACATACTAGTTTTTGTTGTCCTTGGTCATTAGTGTACTAGTTTCCCTGGCACAGAGTCGTACTGAGGACCAAACCATGCTTAAGGGGAATACCTCGCCATGGCCGATGATAATATGATACACCAACCAACCAAATCCACCACTTACTCAAACATACTAAGTCAACAACCTTCATATAAGTTCCCCACAAAAAAACAAGCAATCATTTTCCAGTCCATTGATGGTGTTAAAATCCACGACTACATCGTTGCAGTAGGCTCCCTCATTCAAGCAAAAAACGTTATTTTCTCATCTAGAGTCCCCAATGGACGAGTATGCATATACTTGGCCAATGAAGAATTAGTCGACACCTTTATAAATAAACACAAAAAAATAATACTTAACAACCAGGTCCTTGAAGCAAGAAGACTAATTACCCCCTCACAAAGACTGCTATTATCAAATGTGTCTCCAATTATTCCACATTTGGTAATCGAGAACCATTTAAAGTCAATGCATATTACACCTGTATCTAAACTATCCTTCCTGCGAGTAGGCATGGCAGAGGATGAATATAAACATGTATAAAGCTTAAGAAGACACTCAAACCACTCAAACCACTCCAGAATCAATCCTCATAAACTACGACAACACTCCATATAGAATACTCCTATCATTGGACAACCTAAACTGCCCGCATTGTAATCAAACGAGCCACTCCTCAGCTGAATGCTCTCTTGCACCCCAATCATCCGATAATGTTGAAACAATGGAAATCACTAATACCACTTCGAAACCCTCAGTCCAATCTACTACAAATAATATTCCTGAAAATATTTCTGGTGCAACAGAATCACCCAATCTCCTAAACAATCAAATATCCAACATTCCTATAAATCACCACAACACAGACAACCCTAATCCTCCCTCAACAAAAGTGGTAGCAGAAACCGAAAACCACCCCAAAAAATGGATAAAAGGCCCCTTTCTATCTCAACTCCACCCACCCCCGACTCACCAAACAGTCTAGAACCAAATATTTTCCACAAACCAATAAATATGCCAAAAAAGAAAAAAAAACCGTCCAAACAAACAACTGAATCAGACTTAATCTTATCCCTTGAAACTGCAAAGTCATTGTTTTTTTTTTTTTATTTAATACAAATATACCCGCATCAACTACTAAGAGTTATTAGCAGGAGGACTTACACAAGTAGTATGTGTTATAGATAATTTTTAAATTTTGTTATACAAATTAATGTCTTTGAAATATTTAATTAAAGCACTTGTGTCTTTGGTGAGCACATCCTTGAACACCGCACTTATATTGTTCTGTCTTCTATATCTGGAAAATTCGGGACACTCTAAGATGATATGTTTTATAGAAAGAGTAACATGGCAATGTATACATTCTGGTGCTGGTTCTTTGTTGAGGAGATATTGATGTGTAAGTAGTGTGTGTCCTATTCGCAGGCGGGTTAAGACAACTTGGTCTCTGCGTTTTTCTGGTATTGATAGAAAGTCATTGTTTGAATCCAAAAATTGTATACTCAACATAACTGAAACTGCTGATCTTCTTGAAAATGTTAAAGGTGCACAAAACGTTATTGCAATAGCTAAAAACTACACTGATGAGGTCGAAGGTCTAATAGCATTCCTTAACAAATTACATTCTCTCATTAAAGAAAAAACCCTTAAATCAAGAATAACTCGTGTGAGGAAAAAACTAAGTAAACAGCTACTTGAAGGTTACACAGATGACAGTGACACTCAAACCGACGACTACGATTCAACCCAACCACTTTCAGACAGCAATCCAACTAGTATATCCAAAACTTAAATGGCAACCAATAATCCCTTAAGTTCATTATTCAGTGGAATTTAAACGGGTACTTCACCCGATTGGATATGCTTAAATTATTTATCCAGGAGAACTCCCCATCTATAATTGCCCTTCAAGAAACTCGTTTTAACCAATCGCAGCATTGTCCTAGAAACTTCACGGGATATTTTTATAACAGACCTAACCAAACTATTAGTAGTGGAGGCGTTGCCATTTTCGTAAAAAACAATTTAGAATCAACCCGAATACCCATAAATACAAACTTAGAAGCAATCGCAATCAGCGTACTGTATAAAACAAAAATCAATATACAGGGTGTCTCATTATATTCTGACTGTTTTTAAGAGCTTATATCTTCGAAACGGTTCTGGATAATGTGATGCGGTTTCCACAGTTAGGTTTAAAATTACCGTGAGTTTTGTTGTGACACATTTATATAAATGGCCTACTTTCGGGTTTACCCGCTAGAAAAGTGGCGTATTTTCAGAATACAGTAGTTGTAATTTTTTAAATGGGACACCCTGTATATTTAGCAATTTATTGATGACGCATATTTTTACTTTATAACGGTACTTATAAGTTTAAAATCGGTGCACAGAAAGGGATTTTAGATAACTTTAACTAGGATACTGTAATGATTTAGATATAAAGTTGGAACTTCATTAGCTAAAGTAAACTGTAAAAAACAAATAGAAACATGTTTAAGGGCACTCTAAAACAAATGTTTGATGTATCTTCTTGGTCTATACATTTGTGGAATCGAACCAAGTTGTCAAATGCTGCTGTCAGCATTTCAAGAGGAATATTTTCCATTACCTGCCGTATGTTATTTTTTTATTTCTCATTAGTAGTAGGCATCTGGTTGTAGACTCTATCTTTCACAAATCCCCATACAAAAAAATCTGGAACAGTCAGGTCTGGGGAATTTGGAGGCCATTCTATTGAACCAGTCCTACCAATTCAATTATTTTCAAATTGTTGGTTAACAGATTCTCTTGCTATGTTGGAATAATGAGGTGGAGCCCCATCTTGTTGAAAGTAAACATTTTGGTTCAAAATACCATCTTGTTCTAACTGGTTCTAGCACAATGTGCCGTTCTGTCAATGATCGCAATATTTTTGTGATGTGACATATTAACGCCTCCTTGATTATTATTTATTAAGATTTATTTATTAAAATATCTGAATCATTACAGTATCCCAGTTAAAGTTATCTAACTTGGCTTTCTGTGCACTGATTTTAAACTTTAAGGTACCGATAAAAAGTAAAAACATGCGTCTTTCAAGAAATTGCTCAATATACAGGGTGTCCCATTTGAAAAATTACATCTACTGTATTCTGAATATACGCCACATTTCTAGAGGGTAAACCGGAAGTACATCATTTATATAAATGTGTCACAACAAAACTCATGGTAATTTTAAACCTAACTGTGGAAAGCGCATCCTATTATCTAGAACCGTTTCGAAGATATAAGCTCTTGAAAACAGTCAGAATATAATGAGACACCCAGTATACAATATTTATATACCCCACCCAGCACAAATAGATTTTGAAGAAATTGAAAATTTATTTAAGCAAATCCCCGCCCCAAGAATCATTTTAGGTGACTTCAACTGTCATAACGTTATCTGGGGCTCAGACATTACAAATAAACAAGGCCAAGTTTTAGAAAAAATAATCAATAATTCAAATTTAAATTTATCAAATTCAGGCTGCAAAACCAGATTTAACGCATTTACTGGAGATGCATCAGCATTAGATCTATCATTATGTGACTCCTCCCTTTTGAATATTCTTACTTGGGACACTTTGTCCCATCTTTACACTAGTGATCATTGGCCAATATTAATTAATAATCTCAATGACAGCCCAGCCATAAAACCACGAACAACAAGATGGAAAACTGACTCTGCTGACTATATGCAAAAACAATCATTAATAATTTACATAGGATGAATTTCACACAAGACATTAATCTTATAGTAAAGAATTTCAATAATATCATTTTGGATTCAGCTACTTCCTCAATTGAAAAAACAAACCCAAACTGAAGAAAGCAACCTGTACCGTGGTGGAATATAGAAATATCTAAAGCAATAAAAGAGTGTGAACAGGCTTACAATAAACTTAAAAGACACAATATACCTGAAAATCTGTTAAACTTTAAGAATTTAAGAGCAAAAAAAAAGATACCTTATTAAAAAATCGAAAACCGAATCTTGGATGGAATATGTTTCCTGCATAAACCAACTCACTCCGGTATCGATAATTTGGAGAAAAATAAGAGCAATCACATCCTGCCGAAATAACGATAGTATCAACACATTAACAATTAATAATAAAAACATCTCAAGAAACTCCGACATTAGTGAAGCTCTCTCAATGGTTTATAAAGAAAGCAGTACAAACAACAAAAACCCAATACCATTTAGAACACCCACTAATATATCAAGTAACGATGGTCCACTAAATGTCCCAATATCATTGGAAGAACTATTAGAAGCCATCAAGTCTTCAAAAAACTCTACGCCAGGCCCGGATGATATTCCCTTAATATTTCTTTCAAACCTTCCAGCTCCAGCCAAAACAAATCTTCTTTGCATATACAATAGAATATTCTCATCAAATGAATTCCCAGATTCTTGGAGGAAAGCAATAATAATTCCTATCCTCAAACCATCTAAACCCAAAAACGACCCCTTATCTTATAGACCCATTTCTTTGACATGTAACAGCTGCAAACTTCTTGAAAAAATCGTTAACAAAAGACTTCTGTGGTACCTTGAGAAACATAAACTGTTAATAGCAAATCAAAGCGGATTTCGCCCTAACCGTTCATCCATAGACAATTTGGCAGTATTAGACACTGAAATAAAAGATGCCGTCGCCAACAAACAAAAATTAGTTGCCATATTTTTCGACATTAGCAAAGCTTACGATCACACCTGGACTTCCTATATCCTAAATACCTTAGTTAAATGGGGTATCCAAGGTAATATTTTGAACTTTATTAAAAACTTTTTAACCAGGAGATCCTTTCAAGTGAAAACGAACGGCGAGTTATCCGAAGAAAAACACCTGGACGATGGGCTACCACAAGGATCAGTTCTAAGCGTAACTTTATTCCTGATCGCAATTAATGAAATAACTCAAAATATCAATCTACCAATAAAAGCCTTATTATACGCCGACGATCTTGTGCTCTACATAAAAACAAAAAACCTAAATACTGCTACAACCATTTTACAAGCAGCATTACATAAATTGGAAATATGGTCCTCCAGAACAGGTCTTACATTCTCAAAAGACAAGACAAACTATATGATTTTCGATATTAAAAAAGTTACTAGACCTCTTTCTCTTACAATTAATAACAATGATATAAAATATAGTCAATCCTCAAGATTTCTAGGGCTCAACTTCGATCCACAACTGAAGTGGCATGAACATATTCGCAAGATCCGCATTAACTCACAACCTGGACTTAATTTGATAAAATATTTATCTAGCAATAAATGGGGGTCTGATACAATAACACTTTTAAGAATATACAATTTCCTGATTAGAAGTAAATTAGATTATGGCGCGTTAATATACGACCCAAGCACTAAAACCCAAATACAAAACCTTGAAAGACTTCAAAATCATGCCCTGAGATTAGCAACTGGTGCCTACCGAACAAGCCCATGCTCTAGTTTGCAAGTAATTTCAAAAGCTATGCCATTATACCTAAGACGGAAGTACCTTCTTCTCTCCTACGCCTCCAGAATATCAGCTAATAGACATAATCCTGCATACAATTCTCTTTTTTCGAATCCACCAACCACTTACGCAAATAAAAAATATCTCCCACTCCACAAAAAGCTTGAAGATACCGGCTTTGACCTCCAACAATTTCACAAAACACTCCCTATCACTTATAATAACCCACCATGGATCATTAATATCCCTTCTATAAACACTTCCTTACAAATATTCCCTAAAGACTGTACCAACCCTGTAACGATCCAATCCCATTTCCTAAGAATACTGAATAATTATCAACAACATCACATAATGAACACAGATGCATCCAAATCCACAAGAGGCGTGGGAGCAGCAGTTATTTCCGGTAACTTAAAATATAACCTACGGCTACCAAATATCAGCAGCATATTCACTGGAGAACTTTCAGCTATATTACATTCTTTAAAATTGCCTGTGCCCAACAATAAAAACATTTTGGTTATTACCGACTCTTTAATTGCCGTGCAAATTTTAAAATCCGTCTACTCAAACCACGAAGTCATTCTAAGAATCAAGAACCAACTTTTTAAACTTCAGTCCGATAATAGGAATATATCCTTCTTATGGGTACCATCACTCACCGGTATAAAGGGTAACGAAGACGCCGATATCTCAGCTCAAGAATCAGTCAGCAACAGTCATACCCCAAAATTGGAGCTGATACCTTACCAAGACCAAGACCACAAAGCAACTGTCAGGAGCTTTGTTGTAGATAAGTGGCAACATAAATGGAACCTTCAGAACCATAACAAATTGCATGAAGTAGTGACAATATTTCAACATACATATACAAAACTTTAACCAAAAACTATTAATTATTATAAATATTAATATTAAAAACACAATTCGTTGCATTCTGTGAATTACTTAAAATTGCCGGTCCAGTGGAGTTACTTGGTAAGTAGATGACGTCGATGAGGGTGGCATCGGTTGCAGGTCACATAAAGATGACGATGAAGGTGACGGCAACGGTTTCGTCATTTGTAGATGAAAGAATTTTACTTGATATATTTTTCTTATATCAAACCCGGGTGGTTTGATAGTTGTTTTGTGACACTACTATAAAGAATGTACAGGGTTATATCAAAATATCTTCATTACTTTGTATTTTAAAAAAATTAAAAATGCAACAAAAAGCTAGAAAAAATATAGATTTCATTTGATGAACTATTTTGTGAATATTTATTTACCTGTTGTAACAATAATTATAACTTCCGAAGTAAAAAACTATCCAATAAGGTTAAAATTTGCATAATTTTACTTTCCCGCACTAGTGCGGGAAAGTGGCACTTTCAAAACCAAAATGCGTGCGGGAAAGTGGGTTAAAACGCACTGTCGTAGAAGAAATAATTATTGTGGTCACGTTATACAAAACTTTAAGGGTAGTGGCTTTAGAAATTTTTTCCATATAGCAACATGCTTTCAAACTAATTTCTGAAAATTTCAAGATTTTACAAACATATTTGGGCCCACAGTAAAATAGTGACTGCAAACGCAGGAAAACGCTATGTATTCTAAATGGACTATAAACACCCGTGGTCAAGGGTTGAACATTCGTTTAAAAATCTGAAAAAATTACAGCCTTACTTTTCACGTTTTTCGAACCGATTTAGGGGGCGGAAAGGGTAAAACTAATTTTGACACCAAATGAAGAGCACCCTAATAATTATACGTCTAATGTGCTAATGTGATATATCTAAGCACGTTCACATTATGCCGCTGATTGCCAATTGGCAAAGCCGGTTCGATGTAGACGCGACCGTTGGCACGTGCCAATAAGTCAACCGTGTGTCAATGAAAATCGCTGAAGTGTCTTCAAAGGAAGCCAATTTAAACGGAGAGTGGGGACGTGCGAACCACTGGCCTCTCTTGGTCGTGATTGGGTGCAATCAAATTCAGAAATCTTCAAAATAACTACATCTCATCGGAAAATTCTGAAATCACATCCAGATTTAAACTTAAGATTTAATTCGTCTATGTCGTTAAGTAGTAAATCCTTCATTTAGTCACAAGATCCATATTGTGCTCTACTTTGAAGGCTTGGATGTCATTTGCACCGTATTTTTCTTTTTTCATTATAGAGTATGATAACCGAAGCTGAAGCAATTAGTTAATCCCCTTCAGTAAACATTGCGCGGCTAAAGAAAATGAATGCCAACACATATGTAGACGTTTTCACATCCGCTGGCTTAGCCAATTAGCATTGCCAACAACGGCAAATCGCAACATAGTGTGAACGCGCCTTGAGAATGTCTTTGAGAAAGCTTGTCGCAGTTGTTAGCAGGTACGACGGAAAATACCCATACATTGCTTAATAACATAGAGATAAGAGTGTACATTTATTATTCCGACCATGAAAAGTTATACCTATTGTTATAAATATTCATCTGTACATTGAAACTAATAATCACTTTTTATAGATTATAGTTGAGCTAAGCGAGTTCAGTTCGAAGATTTGTTTTGATTGCTGAAATTAATTATGGAACAACCTGAAAAGAAGATTGCCAAAAAAGTGAAAAAAATTAAATCCATTCGTGTTTATTTCAAAGAATATTGCAATTTCACTTCAATACATGGATTTAAATATCTTGCAGAAGAGCGGACGTTGATAGGAAGGTAAATTATTTCCAAAATTATTAATAAATAGCAATAATTGAAAGTATTTGCGGATATAATTATGTAATATTTCAAGTTCTGGAGTTGTTTTGAATTGTAAAGTCTGTTAAATTATTCCTTTGTGATACGTTTGGGAGCGATATAAAGTTAACGTTTATTTGAGTTTTTAAAATTATAAAATTCCTATTTGGCGGCTTATTTTTCTTTCTTAACGTAGCTGCTACTGATGTACCTTGCACATAATCTGCTTTATCTAACTAAATTCGCGTTAATCAAAAGGTTCCTAGAGGCCACTTGACATGGTGTAAATACAACGTGCAATACAATGCAAGTCGCAAGATGTGTTGATCGAAAGCATGTGCAATTAAAACCCGGCTGATCAGTTTCTGCAAGTCGATGCAATTGCAATTTTATCGGTTTAGTGCCATTTTTATTGCATACAAGGCACAGTTCTAGAAATAAATCTAGTTTCTTCTGTGCTACCAACCAACTAACTATTTCCAATCGAATGATACCTATCAGCTGATTGTGGTGATTAACGTTTTGTCATTTGTTATTTGATCATCGACAGTGATTCACAGCTTTTTTCTTACTTTCGCTATTTTCATTTAGAGCCCGCGCAGACAGAGGGCGGTCAAGCATTCTTAGCTCGGCGCAGAGGCTCCGCGTTCATTGTAATGTACCGGATGAACCTCACAGAAACAGCCACTGGCGGATCTAGGGAGTTTTTCAGGGGGGGGCCATGAGTTAATGGAAATTTGTAGCCAAAGTAATAAAATCCATAGAAATGAATTATATATAAATATATATTTTCTTTATTTGAAACAACTGAAACCAGTGAACAATAATATGAATAAGATTGAACAAAATATGGCGAAACAAGCAAAAACAAAATTCCACAATTCCTTTTGTGTAATGAATGAAGTAATATATTATTTAGAACCACTTAAATGTATGTAGGGCTAAGACGTCGGTAAGTAATTTATTCACCGACGTCTGAACGGTAAGTAAATCATTTACCGACGTGTTCGACTTAGAGGCCAGTAAACATAACCTACCGTCCTGACAACCGATGCTGTTAATAAACAAAAAAGATCAATCGCGCAAAAACTTATGGAAATAATAGTAAAAAATTGATCCGAATAAATTCAAGTAGATCACCAGTACTGCGAATACCAGCTTTGCATAAAATTTTAATGTAGCATCGGTGGTTCAGTGGTAGAACGAGCATGCCACGAGGGCGGCCCGGGTTCGATTCCCGGCCGAAGCATATGAATCGCTGCTTCGTAAACGAGAGAGATATAGAGAGACTGAGGAGAAAGTGCACGCGCTCAAGGCACATAACGCAGCGACGTAACGTGACGTAACGGTCAGATCTTTTGCGCCGCGACCCCCGGTCGCTCCAACCTAACGTAAAGAACCAGAGTTCTAAGAAGAAATGGAAATAAGAACTAATAATGTAAAATGGTTGAATTGCGTTGTCATGGAAATGAGGAGAACATAAACTAATTTGCATTTTGACGGAAGTTCAGCTCATTGAGTTCTGAGAATGTTAATAGTATTAACACGTATTAATTTAAATACAATCTCCTCCGATTTAAAAAATGGAAATGTTAATATCTCAATATCTCAAACAATACTAACTGTACTTTCCATTTTCATTTATAAAATTGAAATTCTTAAATATTGTTCGAATGAAGGTTTTGACGTTACAAAGTACTCCTGTCAGATCAATAATAAACATTTGTCATTAAGACTTCGTTTCTCGAGTTGTTGATGTCGCCATGGTAATTTTAAAAAACGCGCGTGTTTCAAAGTTCCATTTAAACACGCTGAGGCGTGCTTTAAATAGGTGAAATGGTTCACCAATAAAAAAATTATTTTCCGAGGTTATTATACATTTTTTTTCTACAATTGATTGGGTTGGCAGCAATGCTGCAAAGGAAGAGTCAAACAGCATGCAAGATTCATTATTTGCAATATAAAATTTCTTGCACGTTGTATTGCATCATGTCAAGCGGCCTTAAGAGCTGGTCGACAGAATTTAATGCAATTTATGTAGATTACCCTTTATTTTATTAATTATTGTTGATGATACATGTCATAATATTTGTTACAGTCTCAGCCACTGTTTAATTATGTGATTAGATTGACTTAGGCGAACCGAAAATGTATCGATAATAAGTCAATAACTTTTGATAATGGCTTCCAATTTTAAAGGCAAAGCTTCAACTAGCCAAACTAGGGAAGTGGTTGCAAACGTTATATTTTTTCTGCGATGAGAGGAAAACTATTACAAACTATTTAATGATTTTGAAAAAGTGCAAGAACGTGTAGTCATGGCAATTGTGTAGATTTCTCCACAATATATGGATTAAAAAGATTTCTTGTGAAATGAAATCTGATGAAGAAAGCACCTATACAAATTGATCAACGTCCTGGGAACAAACACAAATTAATGCATCTAAACTTCACTAAGACGAGGGCGACAAATAATTATTTCGGCGATTTATAATAAATTTTCACACAACAAAGAGAATAAGCAATACTTTTTTTAGAACGAAGTTCCTTATCGCGCGTTGTGAAAGGGGGCTAGACGGATAAAATTCTTACGAAAAGTTGTCACGACACTTTTTGATATAGGAAGCTATTGTAAGCTGTGCGGCGTCGCATGTTTCTCTGTCTGTATCTTTCTCTCTTATAGAAAGCAAGCCAGATATTTTCATTTCTATTTCGCATTGAACAGTGTGGTGTCGCGACGATTATTTTTGTTGAGTGTATACAGGTTTTTTGTAAATAATAAATAATAAAAAATAATAATAATAATGAATCCTGACAGTGTTTCTGCACAAGTTTCGGATATTGCTGATGGAGTTAGGTAAGTAGACATTATATACAGATAATAATAATAAATGCTTTTGTATTTTTGGCAAGTACGCACTATAACCTCTCTTTATTATTGTGCTAACCAAGTCATACGCATTATAATCTCCACATTTTGTGTGTTTAGCAAGTGTACGGGTCATAATTTTAATAAATTCAAAAACCAATCATATTTTAATATTACAATTTCAGAACGTATGTATTTAGCAAGCCGTGCGTGTTCTAACCTATACGCTGTTGTGTTTACGAAGTCGAGAGAGTATATATATATGCACTCTGTTGTGTTTACAAAGTCCCGCGCATCTATGACGTGTATGAAAGAATAGACAGACAGAGTACATATATATATATACAGGGTGGGGCAATCTTCTGACATCGGAGGATTGATTACATCGTTGTGGTGAGAGATAGAACTTTATTATTTTGTGTGAGCTAATACAGTTATTAAGGGCACATTTTGAAAATACTTTCGATTCTACAGGTTGTTCCAAAACCACGTAGCAGCACAAACTTACATTTTTTCGAATGGAACGTACTATATTTTGTTTAAGAATCGAAAAGATCTCACCGAGAGCGTTACAAAAATATGGCACTCTAATATATTATAAGAGTGTTTTACAAAGATATGGCCAATTATTAGCAAAAAGATCTCCTCTTTAACACTCTGCAAAACAGTAAATTGAAATAAATCAACAGGTCTTTGTATTCAAATGTCATACACACATCATTGGCTGTGCTCAGTATTAATTACTTTTTTCATCTGTGGCTTCTTTAATACAGGGTGAAACAAAACGCAAATCGAGCAATATCTCAAAATTTTTAAATGAATCACCCTATAAGTCTTTTTACAATTTGTTAGT
>CAJUYG010000489.1:170696-201190 GCA_910591675.1 Galerucella calmariensis
GGAGACATCTCCTTTATATCGGCAGGTGTAGGCCAAGACTCACCGAACACACACTCACTTATTGACGATAACTCCGGACACTCGCATAAGACATGCCTGACAGTTTCATCTTCCTGTTCACACATCCTGCATAGAGGTGTGTCCACTAGCCCCATAGTATGGAGGTGTTTCCTTAGTTGACAGTGACCAGTCAGAAATCCTACTGTTAAACGTAGGTTTTTCCTGGTCATAGCCAAATATTTCTTCGGCGCCAGCTTTCCAGGGTCGCCCAGGGTGATCCTGGCAAGACTGCATCCTTTGATTCCATCCCATCTCTTAAGGGATTGAGCATGGGTGTCACTGGGTCCTAGAGTTTTTAGTCCAGCGGCTTCCCTGGCTAAAGAATCAGCAGTGCGATTTCCTTTACTCCTGTCGTGCCATTTAACCCACTTCAGGATAATATTGTTATCTGCCGAGGCGTCAGCTAAATCTTAGTGGCACTCTAGTACTAGCCTCGATATAACACGTTGTCTGTTCAAGGCTAATAGGGCTTGTCTACTATCAGTGCAGATTGTTATGTTTTTGCCAGAAATTCCTCTTCTGGTTAGTTCTTTTGTGGCAATTGAGATACCAGCCAGTTCTGTTTGAACCACGCTGGTATTGTTTCCCAATCCCCACTTAATCTTTATGCCTAGTGCTCTCGAGTAAACTCCACATCCTGAGCCTTCTTTCATTTTTGAACCATCTGTATAAATGCCTACCGTATTTACAGCATCTGGCTCTGTGTTCTGTTTTATTTGAATTTTGTAGGGTTTAGGATTATATCTCAGAGCTTCTGGATGTTTAACATAAAAGTGTAATTCAATGTCTGTCGAGGCATAAAGCACAAGAAGAAGTTGTTTCTTCTTACTTGAACGGCTATTGTTTT
Organism: Galerucella calmariensis; assembly: GCA_910591675.1. NCBI lineage: Eukaryota > Metazoa > Arthropoda > Insecta > Coleoptera > Chrysomelidae > Galerucella > Galerucella calmariensis. The sequence goes on from CAJUYG010000489.1 coordinate 171,604, forward strand.
TTGGAAACAACAATTTTGTAAGGCGTTATAAAAGTATGAATCTATTTTCTTCGATATCTCTTACTAAGTCTCTATCAAGAGTACCACATATTAACCATTGCTCTAAAATCTGCCGTGCTGATTGGTCCGCGACTAAAGGCGGTACGTTTTGTCTAGATATGGTCGAAAGCAGGTACGGATTGCGCATTTACGCATTTCATGCCTGTTATTGTGTGAGCTGATTAGCGTAGTTGGGAGGGTATTGGCTTGTAGCTTAGAGGTCGTAGGTTCGAAACACTTTGATCAACCGGGTTTGGGCCTAGGTTTTCTTGTTTTTTTTTAGTTTTATATTTCTGATATTTACATATTTATTTCAATATTGGGTTAGGTGCTGTGAGGGCAATCCGTACCTGCTTTCGACCCTATCTAGACAAAACGTACCGCGTTTAGTCGCGGACCAATCAGCACGGCAGATTTTAGAGCAATGGTTAGTATGTGGTACGTTTTGCCTAAATGCGGCCGGGATAGTACCCCGTCTAGTGAATAGCCATTATGAAACTTAAGGCAAATAGCCTCAACCTGAAGAGATGTAATGGCTGTTCTATTTGTGAGCATGGCATATATCGAGCCAGTGATGGTTGGTTTTTCGATCTTTCCAGTCAAAGCTGAAAATTTAGAGGTCGGTAGTGCATTGTAAAATGCTTCTCCGATGTCATAAAATATGACCACTGCCATATACTTGTATTTCTACGTCAAAAGTATATGATTTTAATTGCATTTCAATGAAGACCATGAAAAATTATTCCATGAATCTGTTGAATCAATGTAAATAAAGAATTGTTTCACCTGAGTAGCCCAGCTATACCTAAAGTTGTTGTTGAATAGTTAACGAATTATTGAAAAACAGATGGTCTTCCTTCTCGCTTATTATGACAGATACAAAGAAATGTTACCTAAGAAAATTATCTAGTAGCAAACGAGCTTTCAAATTATGATTACAGAGTAATAGCTATTTCTACGATTTTTTGATATGATTATAGTTTATAATTTGAACATAGCAGCAATGCCCCCTAGGAGTCGAAATTTGAGGTTGAAAATAATTTCCAGCAATTTCCCTTGGCAACTTTTACTATGTTTTCCCCACAACTCGGGACAAATACTTTTAGAGATTCAGCCGGTTACTTCGTTTAATGGGTACATATCGAAAATTCTGATATTGGTTGTGGTGTTTTTGTTTGCTCATCTTGTATGTACAAAAATACAACTATTCAATTGAGTTATATACTGAATCCGAAAAATTTCTTCCATTTTTAGGGAAAAGAAAGCAAACTTGGCTTCAACAATTTGTGATTTTTATCCTAATAACTTAACGATTGAAGTTAATGATGAAGATTTCTACGATTTTCTTTTAAAGGTAATATGCAAATGAGGAAAAATAGGAAAAATGGAAAGATTCATGTGAGGGCGTATACCAATATACCAATATTTTTTAACAACTCTCTAAAAAAAAATAACTGTAATATGTGACCAAATAATAGTGAATTTTATCTTTTAGAGTAAAGTCGAGATTTTTCACTTTTGCGAATTCCAGGGAGTCGAAATGAATTGTACCGATATACTTACACCAATTTTGACAGAAGAAGGAATTTGTTATACATTTAACATTCTCGATCGAAATGACATATTTCGTGATAATACTGAGTAAGTTCCAAAGAAAAATTATAAATTTGCCAAGAAATGTGCAGGCTGACAAAATAATAATATTTCACAGGATGTTTGACTAACAGCTTGTCAAACGTAGGAAAAGACGTGGAAATGTGCGGACTGCGGATGTTTGACTAACAGCTTGTCAAACGTGGAAATGTGCGGATTGCTTTGATTCTTCAGCCATTTTAATATTATATGCGCCGAATCCCATTGAATTTGATACCCCTCTTCCCAAGCATATTTACAAATACTTGACTTAAAGAACTTCCTATCTTCAATATAGAATATACTTCCTGTGTTCATTTATTCGTATATTCAACGGTCAAGATGTTTCACCTATATAAAATTATATGCAGTTTTTTGAAAATTGTACTTCATTTTTTTTCCTTAATTTTTGTTAGTATAAATCTCAATGTATGTATTGTTAGATTTAAAGCTAGTTCAAATATTGAATTGATCACCCAATTTTAGTAACTCTCTCTGGTAAACCTTTATCATACGGTATTGTTAAGTTTTTAAAGATTATGTTAGCTGAATTATTGATATTATTATTATCTGTTATTAACAATGAGCCATTCTTTATATTCCTAATTCCACTATTGCTTTTTTGAGATCTGATTCTAATGAAGGTTTCTATTTTGTGGATTCATTAATATTAGAACAAATTATCTCCTTTTTTACGTTTATAAAATAATTATTGGATTCAAAATTCAAAAAATACTTAGTGTGTGTTGGCTTACGGCAAACTCTTTTCCTAGTATACTATAGTGTACAGTGTCGTGGGAATGTCATACAATTAAATATTTTATTTCACATTTTACCAAGGAAATGATCTTCTGTGAAGGGACCTTAAACATTTTCTACACTTAAATGTCATGCTGGTCTGGATGTGGCTGCTGGTTGTACTACTTTGGTCGGTTTCAGGGCATCCAAATGTATGCGGATCTGACTGTGGAGGAACTCTTCTGCTGGTATCTTCCCATTGGAAAGGGCATTAGCCCTGTAACGGAAGAGTATTTCTCGAACTTTTTGATGGATGGTCGGTGGTCCTTCCTTCATGGCTGCTAATCTGTGTTGCAGCGCCTGAATGTTACGTTCTTCAAATCTGGTGGTAGTATGATGTCCTCGTGATATTTGCCTGCGAAAAGTTGCAGCTGCCTTGCAAAATTCATAAAATTTGTCAGGTACAAAGACATCCAAAAATCCATATCGAGCGAAAATGTTTTTCAGAATTTCAATGATAGTGAAAGATGTTAGAGCGGATTTCACAGGTTCGACTTCTATACATTTCGATTTTACGTCGATTACCAATAAAAAATATTGACTCCCAGTTGACAAGGCATCTTGCCAATTGTTTCATCTTGGTTGTGCCCATATGAGCGCAATGCAGCTCTGTACGACTAGAGGTTGTGATGGTTAGAAATCACTACTCTGGAACCTCTGAATACAATGTCATAATCGATGATAAATTGCGGTTGTTGCGGAGATTGAAGAGCGTCGCAAGAAGTTCTGGATTTTTCGTTCTATCTAAGCTCAGAGATTGATAGGTCAAAAGAAAAGTTGGAATCATAAAGATAGATGACACACTGATTGACTGTTTGGGGATTGTATGTGGACTCTGATATATTGCAGCTTATGAGAGACGGTCGACATTGGCATTTTCTTAAAAACAGTTTAATGAATAAATCCAGGATTTACAATCTGGCTGATGTCGTGATAGGACTGTTAGTGATCAATTTGGATGGTCAGACAAAAAGATACTGATGCAAGTGATCTTTGGTGAACACTATAGCTAATGATTCCCGACTAAGCTGTGAATAATCTTGTTCAGCTGAGGTCAACCATTTTGACGAGAAAGAAATGCGTGCTATCCCATAAGGCCTGGCACCAGAGGCTAGCTGAACTGGTAGTTCTGGATTGTATGAAACAAAAACGCTCTAATTGACGATTCATGAATTGAGTTTGATGAAATCAGATTCACATTGGCTGGACCAGGCAAATTTCACGTCTTTTTTCAGTAGCCGACGTAAGGGAGCAATAATTGTTGAAATGTTGGGAAGTAAGCGGGTATCCCAATAAAACCTCTCAAACCCTCAACTGGGTTGGGACGTGGTAATTTCACAAATGTACTGATCTTTTCTGGTAACTTTAGTATGACATTCTATTGGATTACGTGGCCCAGGAACTCGATACGTGCTTGGAATAAGCTACACTTTGGTCAGTTCAGGTGGAGATAATATTTTCGTAATTACTGGAGGCAGGCGATCAGATTATTCTCACATTTGTCTTCAATTGTTCATCTAAGTAATATTTGGTCTTGGGTGAGGATCTTAGAATTGGATCAATGATTCGCTTGGATTATGCTGGTGCGTTGTTGATTCCGAAAGAAATGATTTACCCTGTAGATACTTGGATGGGTTGAAATAGTTTGAATTCACTCGATTGTTCATCAACTTTGATGTGCAAATATGCTTTAAATAGATTGAGAAGGCAGAAGTATCTTGATGCTCATAAACTGTTCAGTATGTCTTCTATCTTCCTTGTTGTGTAGTGTGTATTCGCTAAAAGCTCCCATTTTGTAGTCAACGCAGTAGTTTTTGGAATTACTGCCCCAGTCACTAGTATCAGTTTTAGTGATGATATTTGTCGGTTCAAGGAGATTGAGCTAATTTTCAAATGATTGCCGCAATAACAAAAGGAACATTGCGCTTTCTGTTGAACACTGGCCCAACTCTACGGACAGTTATTTTAGAATTGGGGGCACATTACATCTTTTCTCCAAACAGCTCTGAATACAGATTTCGACTTATAGAAAATTATTTCACCGGTGAACGATCTCACACCATATTTTTCCGGCCGCTGCATGAATAATATAATATTTGATAACTAGGCGTGCTGAACATTTGACCTTTTCTTTATAATCTTGAGCCATTTTTGATAATTAGGTATTGATAGACCAGAGCATTTAGGAAAAATGAAGGAAATTTTGGAGCACAACAGATATTGAGATGCGGTTTCCTGCATTGTGTTCAGGAAGGTCCTAGAAAAGACTGGGAAAAATGTGGGTTAGCACTTTTTTGAAAAACGCCTTCTGGGCCGAAAAATGCATTTTCCAATTGTATTATTACTTGCACCATTATGGGAACGATTGGACACTCGGAAAAATCGCTTGGAAATCGTTACTCGGGCATTAGAATTACCCGGGGAGCACGGGGGTGGCTCTGTGGGTGTGCGCGGGGGTGAATTAGGGGAGGAATGGCAGCGTGCATGAAAATCGCTCCAAGCTCGTTACTCAGGGGTTTTCGGGGATGCTGAATTCAATTCTGGCATTGGAATTACCCGGGAGCGCTCAGGGGTGCCTCTGCAGGGGTATCCGGGTGATCATTCTGGGGTAAAAATTGCTTAGACCATGGGAAATGCTCCAAATTCGTTACTCGGGGGGTTTCAGGGATGGCAAGTAACGAGTTTGGAGCGCTTCTAATGGACTATGCAATAATTTCCCCCAGAATGACCCCCCGGATACCCTTGAACGCTCCTGAGTAATTCGAATACCAGAATCGAGTTCGGTATCCCCGAAAACCTCCCGAGTAACGATTTTTGAGCCATTTACATGGACTATGCGATTTCCTCCCAAGAATGACCCCCGGATAAGCATACAAAAAGTTCAAGATATTATAACATTAAAGCCCTTTTTCACATAAGTAATAGGTAACTACAATAACATCCTAAATTATATTAATATATGTATATCCAGTAACTACATACGTATTATTTTGGTTTGGGTCACAAATTTTTGGTAATCCTTCGTTCTTGTCTGCAAAAAAACGATAAAATTACAAATAATGTTTCCATTACGAAAGCCCAACCTCAAACGGTTAGGGTTAAAAATCTACTTTTTTAACTTACCTATGATAAGTGATGATAAATGCTGTGATAATAGTAGGTACCAATGATAAAGATAATTACTTTCTTTGCAGAGAGGCCAATGAGTAGATTGAATTGAAATGAATTCACAAATGACAACTACTAATCTCAAATTCAAATAATACTAAAAATGTTTTGTGTAGAGAAAGGCGGGGTTTGTTAGTTCAGTTAGTAGCTGTGAAGCACCGTGCGCAGCTGGATACGCACAAACTTTGTGCCAGTTTCTTCCATATGTTTTAAAACCTCTCTTATTTATTACTCTATGGTTTAACCCAACTATATACTTCTAGCAACTGATGCGTCCATTGCACAATAGAAGGTTAGACTTTCGTCTCCCACTACGTTTGACAAGCTATAAGTTGGAATTCTTTGGATTCCTAGTGTATTTTTGCATTATATGCTTTTTGGAACTGCATCAGCATAACTTCATAATAATTATAAAATAATAACGATTTCAATTTTTCTAATATTCGAATCTATCCATTTCAGCTATGTTAATTATTAAAATAATCTAATTATTGTTTTAGTGTGATTTTCAAAGATTTCCACAAAGCACCTACAACAGAAAACTGGAACGTCGAGGATGGTTATTTAACAAAAGCAATAGTAACCTACCCTCGAAGAGCACTCAGAACTGGAGTGAAAAATGCTTTATATTTAATATTCAAAGTGCATAATTCAAATAGAGAATTCGAGTGTGCCCAAGATGAGTCTGGGTACCGAGTAAGTTCTCATTATAAAACAACCCGAACCCATCATAATATATAGCGATTCTACACAGTAATATTTTATGTTGTAGGTAACAGTACATTCACCTTCAAATCTACCAGATATCGCAGATAATCACATATCTATACCATTAAATAATAGAGTTATGGCTGAGATCACCCCACGCGTTATACAAACCTCCGAGGATGTTAAACGCTTTCATGTTTCAAAGAGGGACTGTTATTTTGAAACAGAAAAAGAGTTGAAATTCTTCAAAAAATATTCTCAACAAAATTGTTTATTGGAATGTAAAACAAATTACTCATTAAACGAGTGTGGTTGTGTTGGAATTCATATGCCAAGTAAATGTTATTTATTATATGAGATTAATTTGGAATTCTAAATTTAAGATGCATACTTATTCAAATGTTTATACTTGAAAATTAGTCAAGGCGCTGTGTAATTAGGTTAGGAGAATGCCAAAATGTTATTTTAGATGTATGTCTTGATAACAAATGTTTTTCATGTCAACAACTAGGGATTTTCAACGGTAACCTACTGATGATGTGGTGTTAAACATAACAAAAATATCATGTTTTCTGAATGTTACTGGTGGAAAAAATCATAATGGGGAATCAATTATTTTTAATATTTTTATTCTCACAAGGTTTTTATGTCGATTTGAAAATTAAACTCTGGTATGATTTAAATTATTCGACATTTATGCTGTGACATATATATACACTGATAGAGAAGTACGCTACATAAGGGTTGACATAGGACCACAATTCTGATGAGATGAAGCACTTATAGGTTATACTTATTTCATATTTGTGTTATACTGACTTAGCAGCTGTTTTTTACTTCCGATTTAATCTTATGGCTATCACATTATTTTATAAATTTTCGATAACGTATTTAGGCATAGTTAGTTTTCATTTTTGTTAGTATTAGATAGTTTTCTTAACCCTTAACTACTAACGTATCAAATATGAAACGTTGTTACTAACTATACGTCTCACAGACGGCTATATTCAAAAAGGCACATAATTTTAAATTTCCATAGTTTTTGCTTTATGAACTATTTATTTCTTTTCTGTGTCATTGCAGAAGTGAAAATCATGCGTAGAAATGGAATAAAAATTCAATATTCAGTGGAAATCAAATTTTCTCGAAGAAGAATGAAAAATTCTGATTTTTTACATCGATCTTTTGAAGTACTGAAATCAAATTGAAATTCTTAGACAATCTATGAAATTATTATCAATTTGGATTCAAAGAGTCGAACTGAAATCAAGCACAAAAATTTAGTCAAAAATATTTTTTTTGAAAAAATTGACAAAACATGAAAATCAAGAATTTGATGCACAATCCGGACACATTTTTTTCGCACATTCCAGACAAATTGGATTCTGGCATTCGTAACAAACATATGCAGTTCTTCTTTCTTTTCGATAAGAGCAAAGGGAACAATTTTTTCTTTTTTTCAATGTTTTGACTCTAGTTTCAGGAATATTATCCTCTCTTTTTTCACTCTTTTATTGTTACGTTAACACTAAGTATACGTCTACGAGACGGCAATCTATCTTTCGCTAAGAATATCTTAAAAACCAGATGATGCACCACTATCAACTTCAGGCTATTGAGTGAGTGTAGTAGGGTGATAAATTACGTAGAAGAACAAAATCGAGAATTGAAAGGGAGGGGTCATTCGACGAATCGGATCAGGTAGTGCCGTCTCTGAGACGTATGTTTAGTAGTTAAGGGTTTTAAATTATTAGAATGACTGGGTTCGTACAGGCAAAATAGAATAATTTACCACATTTAGACATTTTTATGGTGCACAGGATTGGTGAGTATGGATTGTTCATTATTTTATTTTGCTCGAAATGGAATAGAAAAATGTTTTTCTTATTTGCTCTTCTGAAGGTCAAAATATGAATGTTTTCATAAAATGTTTTAGTTTATTAATGTCAGTTTTGGATACTTTTGAAACTCTATTTACGGATTTTGATTAGATGATAACGATCTGCTAATTTTGTGAGTGAATCATTTAATTTGATATTTATTGAGCATATTATAACATCTCCTTTATTCAAATTATACCTATTACTTAGTTTATAAAAATGTCATACCACACTTTAGAAATTCTAATATAACTCTTCGGATATTTATCAACCAGAGAGATTATATTCTGTAATTATTCGTCTTTTGACTCACTTGTGTCAGTCAGTGACACAAAATCACTGCTTGAGGGTACAGTTCTAGTTTTTTCCTATGCTGATGTTATATCTTCTTACTCAAAAAATTCTCTTTCCATTGCTGAGGTAAATGCTTCTTTTTCTAGTGGTCAGATATAAAATATCCAGTTTAGAGATGTTTTCACTTCAAAGGTACTTGTTTGTTGGTATTGATTGATCATTCCAGAGGAGGTTTGATTGATTGATTGAAGAAGATTCTGACTAACTAAAAACGTGAGGCACCTATAATAGTTCCATGTCACTTCAAACTTAAAATCAAATATATCGATTATTATGAAAATTATCTTCTCCGCAATAGTAATGGGCTCTAGTCTATTTATATATTCTTCTAGCAGCCTCAAACCATAATTTTCTTTCAACTGTTAAGTATCTACTGTAGCCACACTTACAAACTTTTTACCAGCCGTTATAAAATTTATGCTCGTGCAGTATGATACAATATACGATATTGACATTATTCCAACTTGAAAAATTGTGTAGAAAAACTAACTGAGCTTAGCCAAAAAAATATTACCACAGTTTTTTTTATAATATCGAAACGTCCAGTCCCAATAAACTGTAAGCAAAACCAATACTGGGACTGTACACACTATATAATTCTACTTTCGACTTTATTCACACGTCTTCTCTTCGACGATCTCTTCATAAACACTTCAATATATTTGATAGTAATTAGTCAGGAATAAAAGAAAACTTATCGACAGTATACAGATGGTATACAGAGTGAGACTTTCGACTGCTGTCGACTGGAATAATAGTAGTAAGAGTATATACTGTAGAAAGCGAGAGGTAGAATTATATAGTGTGTACAAAGCACTCATATAATATTATAGACAGCTCTTCAAATTTCAGATTCGAATGACATTTTTTTTAATGGACATTGATTCAAAAAACATCTGAATTAGAAAGTGTCTAACTCCATCTTTAGTGAACTGACGTATCTGTAGTGAACGTTGCAAACATTAATTTTCAGATTTCCCCTGAAATATTCAGTATAAAATTTTTTTAAATTATTCTTTCAAAGTAGTATCAATATACTTGACTAAAATATCAAAAGTCTGATTGCTTTAAAGGTAATTTTAGATTAGACAATATCTTGTGCAATATTTAGTTCAAGTTTTGGAACAATTCAAATTGTTATGTCTAGAATTGAAAATTGTAGTGAAAATTGTCTACCCTGTCAAATTTTAAAAAAATAGAACAGGTTCTTGATTTATTGTTTGTTTTTCACGATGAAAATGTTCTAAGAAAATGTCATTGATTTCGATAATTTATGGTTATGTATTTAAGTGCTTGAAAATATGCCTTGGAATGGAATAAACGAGATTGAAATGTTAATTGAGGAAATCTGGAGACATGCTTGTTTGTACAATGTAAAAAACTCCTTCTCCTCTGTTTTAAAGTCAATATTTGCTTAGTGACATAAGCTGCCGTGCATATTAATAATATTTCAAATTTTCCGGTTCCATAACTAATGAAAAGGTTAGGTATATTTATTTTATCATCAAATCAAATCACTGCGCAGAATCTTGAACTAAATATTGTTCAATAAATTGGAATAGTCTAAAATAGCTTGAAACAGTTGGCCAATATTTCACACAAGAAATCTATTCCAAATATTGATCCAAGACTTGGACTAAATATTGCAGGGAAAATTGTCTAATCTAAAATGACCTCTACACCCCATTATGAAATCCAAACCACGTGATTGCTGTCAGCGGCCACTTCATGTATAGTTAGACTCAAAGTATATCTTCTTAGCTTTTGCCAGCAATAATCTGAATACGATCATTTACGATCTTCTTAAAATAAGTTCACATGAAATGAAACCCAACAACAATCGAGTGACAAGGCAAGGGCGGGCCAATGAGTTTTGTATCGGCTGTATGATTGCTGCATTGAATTCATTTGGCAGTACTAAATATTTTAAATATTCCGTCAATGGCGATCTCTTCTACAGCAACTATTGGCCCATCAATTTTATGATTGTCGGCAAAAGTGAAGACGATATATACTTTGAGTTAGACATTCCAAATGACAATAATAGTTATTATAAGCGTTTTCGATTATTTACTTTTGGCTGCTGCTAGCAGCTCGTAGTGACTGAATTCCGTTCGTTTATTACCGGGCGCGACGCCAAGTCTTACCTTCCCCTTGCCCCTCAAGCACATACCGAAAAGTATGAGCTTCAAGCCACGGATATTCAATATTTGACGTTTGTCCGGTTTGACAACTATTTAAAGGTTAAGATTGTGTCGATTACGATTTAAACCATGGTGTAATAAAGAAGAAGGTGTGCTCCCACGGAAGACGAATTTTCGTCATGTTCTGCGCACCTTTCAAAACGCCGCCATATTGTCAATCATATGTTTAATGTGTTGAATGACTGTCATAATTATAACCTACACAACCGAATCTTACTTGTTGTAACCGTTCATTTTTGGAATAAATTGTGAACTCTGAACATTGGAACATTAAGTGAGTGTCTTTATTGTTAAATGAAGATTTTGTCCCTTGTTCCCGTTTCAAATTCAGTTATTTGTCAGGCGTTGGATTTCGCGCGGTATTTTCTTGGCTGATTTTTCAATATGGCGGCGTTTTGGAAATTTTTTTTGATTGGTCGTGCGCGGTAACACACCTTGTTTTCTATTACTCCATGATTTAAACCTTACTAAAAATATATAAATATGCAAAACTATACACATAGATTCAAAAGTTTTCCATCACCCTAAATCTCCGAAAAAAGAGTGTTCATTATAAATCGATCAGAGATTAATCAAATAATTAGTTTCAATAAAAAAAACGTGTATATTTGTCAAAAATTTTTATTATCCAATAATAAACTTGCTTTAAACATAAAAAGTATTTGTAGAAATTGAATAAATTAAATACAAATTGATTCTTTTTAAAGAAAAGGTTAAGTGAGACCTGCATTAGAGTATTTTCACCTCTAGAATTTATGCAAGCTTGAAGTCGCCTGCCCATGCTGTTTACCAAATTATTGATATTCTGTTGAGGAATATTTCGCCATTTTTCTTGGGCCGCATGAACAAGCTCTTGTACACTCCTGGGTGGATTTCTGCGTGCTGCCACTGCCCTGGCAAGCATGTCCCAAGCATGTTCTATGGGATTCATGTCAGGAGATATGGCAGGCCAGTTCAAACGATTGATCCCTTCAGTTTCAAGATACTCATTCACAGCTCTGGTCCGATGAGGTCGGGCGTTATCGTCCATAAAAACGAAGGAATTGCCAACAGCTGCGCGCCATAGTCTCACGTGAGGATGTCCGAGATACCTATCACCAGTCATTATACCCTCCACATGAATTAATTCTGTGCGATCATTTAACATGATACCTGCCCAAAACATACCCCTTCCTTCTCTGAAGGGCGGCATGGGGCGAGCATGGGCAAGCTGAGCAACTCTCGTTGGATCCCGCTACACACGTATTCGATGGCTATCTTGTACCAAACAAACCACCAAATTTCCAAAATTCTTCAGGCAAGGCCGCGTGTTCTTGAGCCCACTGTAGTCGGCGAACTCTGTGCTCAGGTTGTAGTCTGGGCACTCTTATTGGTCGGCGACACCTCAAACCTGTCGCAAGTATTCGTCTTCGTAATGTCGAGATCGATACTTGAACTCCCAACGCATGTCTCATATCTCTTTGGAGTGCTGGTATTGCCATGGTCGGGTTTCTTCGGATAGTTAAGTGGATATAGCGGTTCTGTCGCTGATTAGTAACACGCCTTCTACCGCTTCTAGGTCTATCACGAAGAGAATTGGTCTGGAGATACCGGTTCCATATACGAGACACATCACTTTGCCCAACGCCAACTCTGTTTGCCACGAACCTTTGAGAATGATCTTCTTCAACTAAAGCCATTATTCTTGCACGGTCAATCTCACTTATGACTTGACGATTCATGTTTGTACTTAAAATCGTAAAAATCAAATGCCTTGAATGTTAAAATGATCGCACTAAAAATGTTATCTTACAAAAAAAACTGTAAACATCTGTATATTGCAAAAAATATGGAACATATTGAAATGGTAAACATTGATAAACAAGCCAACAAAAGCGCGAAAAAAATCCTTCGCATCCGAAGAAGGTGATGCAAAACATTTAAATCTATGTGTATTATCAAAAACATTATAATTGAAAACTGTTCTTCTAACAACACAGGAAATTCATTAGAATTGACACATGACAAGTGGTTTCGAGGATCCTAAAAATCGTGTTCGTTTTGCTTAAAAGTCATGACGACTGTGGCGTCATGCACAAGTGCTTGAAGCCCAAATAAACTAAAGCAACATAAATTATTTCAGATTTCATTCAAATAATTTGATAGTTTTTATTAGGTAGGCATTGTAATTTTCTTCAGAAATACACAGGAAATATACAGGAATATTCAAATTATATTTGGTTGAACTATTACGGCTGTGAATCTTAGTCCTTATATGCACAGATTTAGCAAATAACCATAATATATTTTTCATTAAAAACTAGCTCTCATCATTCACTATAAATATAGCAAAAACCTGCAACCATTTCAAAAAAGTTTCCAAAGTTTATAAAATGCAAAAAGTGAACTATTCGTAGGAGTCAAAGAGCATCTCAATCCAAAGCCATGTCGTATTAACTTAACAGTTCGTGGAATTCCCTGCTACTTCTTATGAAATGAAAACACAGGTTGCCATTTGTAAACATTTCGATACTTAAATTTCTTAACCTGGATAATATACCATATTTGATATATGACAACTACCAGCACGTGTCATGACTTTATGATCTCTTCACAAACTTCACTATCATCCAATTATTAAAATATCTGATTATACAGATCTGGCCAATTTTTCACCGACCAAGCCCGGACTTGGGGTCAAAATGCTTACTGTCGGAACAGGATAATGCGACGTCTCACATAAATCCAACAACTGAATGGATGATAAAAACAACAACAGTTTGACATCTTTCTGTTAAATTTCAGGAGGTTTGGTTTTAACAGAATGGTTGTTGATTTCACAGCGCGAGAACACCTTCAATTTTCTCAATTAGTCACTTCCTGGTCGGATGATTATAATAAGCACAAATGCAACAATTAAATGGCCCGCTGGGTCTAGCGAGATCTACCCAATTACTCATTTTCTGTGAAGCTTTTCAAAGGAAGACAATCGGTATAAAAGTGGCCAGATCTGTATATAAAATATATCTAAAAAACAACGTGAAAACAAAATAAGTTGAGTAGAACGTTTTATAAGAATGATATTGATAAGGTCACGATGTCCTACTTTTTTTTTCAGAAGAACCAGGCACACCACTGTGTTTATTAGAAAAACAATATTGCTTAGATACAGCTGAAGGTGAGTTATGCACCTCCACGGTAGTATGTTTATGGAAGTTCCAAATTTGGAATTTCTTTGTTATCATTCTCATCCTTTAAAATCATCGTTTTAGATCTGTTCTCCTACATTAACGAAGATTTAGAAGTAAGTGACGGACTTCATCATTACGCTAGCTGTAAATGCAAACCAGCTTGCACCGAAATTACCTACGACACCGAGTTGGCTTACAACAACATCTATTTTGACATCACAAACAAATCTCTTAAAAAAGAATTGGATTTTGATCGGTAAGTATGTATTCCACATAATTTGGTACGTTCGATTACTTACACTCTATCACACGAATATACGTCCGTTTAGGATTTAGTGCCATGACATCGACAGAATCGTACGATTACACTTAGATATATACACTTGTAATTCACCTAATATTTAACGAAGAGGACCAAACATCTCCTCACATCATCTTCGAATGTGAAGCATAAGCTCATTGAAGATATATACTCCTAGGACTAGGGCGTCCAAGGAAGGAAATCTCCAAGAAGGCTGATAAGGGCTACTGGTGTCTTAACATAAACGTCACAACTAAGAGCACAATAAGCATAAGGGCTGAGGTGCCGAGGTCTCTATAAGCCTTTGACTGTTGTATGTTTTTTTTTGGAGACATTCACTGAGAACTAAAAGATCTATTTCTGAGGAGAGTCTCAGAGTCTAGTAAAACGTTTAATATTTACCGGGGGAATTTTAGGATATCTGAATACTTCAGCTCAGGTAAATGTCACTTTTCTATCCAGTAATCTCCCAGGTGCTGTGCCCTAGGATTATGGAGTGCTGTGCAGTTAGAGAGTACATATGTGGATGGAGGTTTCTTCTTCCATGCCACAAAATCTACTTCTTCTTCCTCTCCTTTTCAGGTGCCCATTGAGACGACAATGTCCCGTTAGGACACCTGTAAAAAATTCTTGGCGTGGTTTTACTTTGATTTATATATTCATTTATTATACAGGTTGTAGTTCAGGACCCCAAAGCGGTATTTCAGTCGCCCTCTTTGCTAGTTCATCTGCTATTTCCTTCCTTCCTAGGCAATCCCACTCCATTTTGGAACTGATTACACAAGAGCTCAGTGCTTTAATGGCTGCCTGCCTGCCGAAATTATGATAATCCTTCATCTTCATTATGCTTATCCATATTTCTGTTGGTATCCTACTTTCTTTGTCTCCACCATCCTCTTCCACTCCCTGTTTCGATATCTCATTTTTTTCCCTCTCTTTCACGTTATCTGCCGTTCCGTGTGTCTCATTTTTTTCTTCTTATTCCTATTTTTTTAGTCTCCTTTCCTTTTCACTCTCTCTGTCCCTTGTCTTTATCTTCTTTAAGAATCAATGTTAATTAGTTTTTACGTCTCTATATAATTCTCGTCGAGTTTTTCATTGAGTTGATTTTTGAATTTTCGTAATACAATACGAGGTATTATGTGATTAGAAATAAATAATAGTAAGCATTGAAATAATTTGGCTCTCATTCAAAACAATTTGGTTGTATTAGCGAAACATTTTAATTGTCGGAATAGCAACAAGTTCATTTAGTTGATTCAGTTGGTTTAGTAGATTTCAAGAACGCTATTACGGGACATGCTGGTGACCTAATTAAATATAACCTGCGGGATATTTTTGGGAAGTATAATGGATTTCGAATGTTGGTGGAGAATTTACAGTTTTTAAATGGTGAAAATGTTCGTGAATTAAATTTTCAGCCAGGTATTGTTTGGAAATTTAAATACAACTATTGAGATGGAGAAAAGATATTGAATTTATTTTGTATTATCAATGGAACGTTTGGAACAGTAATTTCTGGATTTATTATTTTCTAAACAAACAGTATTGCGTTCATTTTAAAAGTAGCGGAGTTTATTTTATTATTGTATACAAAAAAATACAGTGGTCCAATACAAGAATTTTCCTAGGAATTTTGACGTCCAATGAGATAATTTCTTTGATTGATGTAACAATTTAACCTGGATACTCATTTTGCCCTTAATATGGCGTCTTGATGGTTGATCTCTAATCTAATTTGATCAGCATGTTTTTACTTAAGATGTCTTTAGGTATGACGATTTCAACCCCAATAATCCAAAACTGAACATTTGACATTTAATTGAGTTTTAAGTTTGAACTCCCCAAAAAGTACCTATAAGGAAATTATTTCTGGGCGTAGTGTAGTACAAAATTCAAAGAAAAGTGGGATGAATAATACAAATATTCTTCGCATCAAAGTAAAGCTAATATAAAAGTTTCCCGCTCTCACATTTCTATCCACTTAGGTAGGTACCAAACAATTGTCTCCAATGTGTACTGCATCACAATGCTATCATGAAGATCCGATTGGAAACACTTTGAAGACGTAAAAAAGAAGAGACACATGTGTTAATTGCAATTTCAATTGCGAATTCACTAATATTCAAACTTTGTTACTCTTTCTGATATTAGCTGAACAATGTAGTATTTTTTAGTGAAAATATGTCAATTATGTTGAGATTACTTCAGCTGCTTACTTTCAATTCTTTTTTTTTTGTTGACTATTAATGTGAAATTTTTCATTTTCAGTCATCAGTTTTCAATTTTATTGTTATATTTCAAGAAGAGCTATGTCGAGACAAAGGAAAGACACGAGTTATATGGATTTTCCGATCTTATTTCGAATTTTGGCGGTCTCTTAGGACTATTTACCGGATTCTCTATTTTATCTTTGATAGAGATCGTTTATTTTCTCACATTAAGAATTTGGAGTGATTTATTTTAAATATAATAACGTATTGTTGATATTTTATTGTGAATTGTGACCGCAACCGAATAAATAGTAAGTTTGTGTATTATTACTTTTTGTGTACCTATCTAGAAATAATTTTATCAAAAAGCCTTTTTATCACCTACTTATCAATTGCTCAGAATAATTTACGGTTTTAGTAAAGAAAAAAAAACGACAAGACTTAACGTAATGCGACAGTTCGTAACTCTACAAATGGTAACGGACAGTTCGTAACTGCGACAATTCGTAACGCCAATATTTAGTTTTTTTAGCCAGTTTAGCATTACTGTAAAATCGAAGCCCTTCTCGTACAAATGTGTACACAACTCTCCGCACTGACCACAAGAAACGAACAGTATGCAGATAGGTACTGATAAGTACTCGACAAGAGATAATATACACATATATAATAGGAAACTGACCCGTGGCGCTTCATATAGCGAATTAATTGTACAGGTGGCGCCACCTTGAGGGCTGGATCAGTAGCTCCAGGTCTTTTTATATGGTTAAAATCTTCGCTAACAACCTAAAAAGAAGATTCCTATAATTTTACAGTTTTTGGCGGCGTATTCACTGTTATTGCAAAATGGCATTTATGATCCAATTTTTGAGATTTTATTCAAATTAACTCAACATTTGATTGATATTACAATAATAACAATCAAATCCTATGATCAAACCGTCAATGAGAAATTTTTACCGGCAATGGATGAGTCCGCCTACAGGCGGGTACAGTCTATTTTTTCACTTATAATAGGGAAGAATCTCGGAGTGGGCGACATCTACAATTAATCGTTCGAAATACTCGGAGGGTGAACAACAAACTAACCCAAATGTGTTTATATGGGTGAAGTATGAGATTTTTATACAATTTTAAGTGATTTAGGTCGAAAGTGATATATTTTTACGTTATTTTATGAACAATAGTTGTTTCAAATAAACATCAAATCTTAAAATGCAGCGGATTGGAAGAGATAATGAGGTAAGATCACGCAAAATGTGCTCAGTTCCTCAATGTGCATCATACAGTACTTCGGATATTTCTCTACATAAATTCCCTTTGAATCCCAAGGCAGTAAAGAAATGGCAAAAAATCTTGAAGATAGGGAAGCCTATCTCAAAATACATGCTTGTTTGCAGCAAGCACTTTCTGAAAGAGGTTTTTTTTTGTGGTAAGTTCAATAATTTTACTATCAGATTCTCTTCACTTCAATTTATATTTTTTATTATTCAATATATAGTTACCTCCACAACACAGAGGAAGCATTTGAAAAATGGATCCTTTCCTAGCCAGAACCTTCCAGTGACTAAATATCAACATACAAAAATATATAATATATATGTGGAAGTGACCGACAGTAAGTGAGAACTCAAAACAATTACTTCTGGTTTATTATTTTTGCTATACCATATTTTATTCTATATTTTTTCATTTAGTCAATTAGTATATTATAAATGTTTCTTTATTTGTATTCTGCATAAAATAGATTAAATGATATGAAAAGCAAAATTTGTTTTTATTATTGCATAAAGTCTTCCACCTATTTATAATTATTGTGCAAAACCATACATACCTTTGCTTATATAATGAAACAATAATAACTTTTTTATATTATTTATTATTTTTTATTGTGATACAATACATCTTGCATAATATGATCTAGATACCTGAAAATAAAAACAAACAACACATAAAAGAGAACAGGTAAGTCAAACAGATGAAGCTTTTTTCTCTCCAATCGAAATGGCCGATATGCCATTTTAAAATTAAATTATACAACTTCTCCTTATTTCTTGAATCATACACTGATGCACCCATTTGTTCTTTTACTTGACGATATCTTCCCAAAAATGTTGCCAAAGCAGAATCCCCTACACATGCAGGTATTAAAAAATTGCTGATGTTCAACATATTCAAATGACTTAATTATTGTTCGTTTTCATTGTCTAAAACTTACTGTAGGCAAGAAGATTGAAGTTTTTTTTGTTCAGTTCAGCTGTTGTATTGTATTTTCTTTTTTTTTAATTCCTGGGTGACTAAATGACTAAAATGGTTCTGGCCTACTGATTCTCTCTATTGTCTTTTTTCCTTTCCCTATTTTTGAGCCAGAGATCAGTATAGCTTACTAGTTTTAGCATCTCATATCTGAAACATGAAAAAGAGAGGAGGCAAACAGGGATGTGTTGTTTTGAAATCATCTACCTACTTGCTTTCTTAGGTAATCGAGAAAACTTATTTACCTGTTAATATAAATCAATGTAGCAATAATATCCTTGCAGTGTCCTCCTAATCCTTCTTTACAGGAACATTGACAAATCCAGGACTCACTGAGTTTTATAATGGGGGATTGTAATATTGTTGGAGATCTCATACATAAGCTTTTAATAACTTTTTCATTGGAACCTCACCTTCATTAATTGGCCGAACACGTTCACCAACAATCCAGAATATCCGAAATTGATATCTCTACTTCCACAGGCACTATTAATAGATATCTTATGACACAAATCCAGCAATACAACACAAAAATTTCAAAAACGAAGCTAATATCAAATGACAGAATATTTGTTGTTCACCCTCCGATCCGACATTTTGGATTTCGCAGCGCCATCTCGCGGTTCGTGATTTTTCCCTATTGCACAGGTAGTTTGTATTTTATCGGGTAAATTTGGGTTGTTTAATGAGAAACTGTTTCCTAGCAATTTGACGAGAATAACTGCCAGGTTGACAGTTATTCGAGTCAAATTGCTAAAGGAAACATTTGGAATTTGAACCACACAAATTTATCCAATATCAATACAAACCTCGAGTGTAATTCGGCAGGACAATTTAATGAATGAGAAATTTGGAAACATATCAATGCAAACCACAAACCACATGTGATGCAAACTTTATTTATGAAACATTAAAAATAAACACATTTTTATTTTAATGTACAATTATTAAAAACGCAGTTATTGAAATTCATACTAGGAACAGTGATATTGATGAACAAATGAATAAGTGAAAAAACCACTAGTGTATTTGTCAACAGTAGTCAACAGTTTTATCGGATAAATTTCTCTTTGCAACGAAACAGTTTTGCCAATCACTAATTTTACGAGAAAAACTGACATGATAAAATCGCGACACCGAAGGTGGAGCGATTTTATCTAATGTCAGTTTTTCGAGCAAATTTAGTGATTGGTAAAACTTTGAGTTAAGAGAAATTTATCTGATAAAAGAAAAGCTCTAGTGTTTTTTGGCAAGATAAATTAACGACAGAATATATGGATGAATTGCAGTAAAATTATAAATAACCAAATTTGCGACACCTTGTCATTGTGTAAAAGTGACGTCTGCTTACTAGATATTGAGGAAGAGGAGTTTTTATCGCGATAAAAAAGGATGCACCTGACAAGAGAAAATCGCGACACCGAAGGTGGAGCGATTTTATCTAATGTCAGTTTTTCGAGCAAATTTATTGATTGGTAAAACTTTGAGTTAAAGAGAAATTTATCTTATAAAAGAAAAGCTCGAGTGTTTTTTGGCAAGATAAATTAACGACAGAATATATGGATGAATTGCTGTGAAATTATGAGTTACCAAACTTGCGACTCCTTGTCATTGTGTAAAAGTGACGTCCTCTTACTAGATATTGAGGAAGAGGAGTTTTTACCGCGATAAAAAAGGATGCACCTTTTTTATCGGTGTCAAAGTGACAATAACATTTCTAGGTATATGACATTTTAACATTGGAGTTAATTTATCAACAGTAAAAACACAAGAGCTTTTTTTATCGGATAAATTTCTCTTTGCAACGAAACAGTTTTGCCAATCACTAATTTTACGAGAAAAACTGACATGATAAAATCGCGACACCGAAGGTGGAGCGATTTTATCTAATGTCAGTTTTCCGAGCAAATTTAGTGATTGGAAAAACTTTGAGTTAAAGAGAAATTTATCTGATAAAAGAAAAGATCGAGTGTTTTTTGGCAAGATAAATTAAGGACAGAATATATGGATGAACAACAAAAATAATTATCTTTATTAACTTGCGACTCATTGTCATTGTGTAAAAGTGACGTCCCCTTACTAGATATTGAGGAAGGGGATAAAAAAGGATGCACCTTTTTTATCGATGTCAAAGTGACAATAACATTTCCAGGTATATGACATTTTAACATTGGAGTTAATTTATCGCTGTAAAAGTTAAAACTTTTGCCGCTGTCAAAGTGAGAATTGCACTTTGGCATATGCGATTTTTTATACATGAAATAAATTGTCAGTATAAAATATACAGGGGGTTCATTTCAGGACTTCCCACCCTAATTTTCTCAAAATGTGTGTATTATAAAAAAAATCCTGGGACACATCAATAAATATATCGGAGGGGACAACTTTTTATCATAAAAGCAACGCGCCCCCTTTCACCCCCTACCAGGGGGAGTTGCCAACTTCAAAATCTTAAATGGGAAGGGGTATCGAGTTATACCTCATTTTAAAGGTCTTTTTAATCTCTACACGTTGGCTTTTGTTTTTTTTTTCAATTGATCGATTCGTTGTCAAAATATTTAGGAAAATCTGTTTGCTGTCTCGTACTATTAAAATAAAAACTGCCATTGTTTGTTTTGTTATTCCTTTCAACTTTTTTGTATAAAAAAATGTTTTTGATACAGAAAATAAAAGACATGATACCTATTGAATTGCTTACCATACTTACCAGTTGTGTGAAAAAGCAATTTATTAAACATGGTTTACACCTTAGCTGAAAAAGTTGAAATAGTGTTAATTTACGGCGCCGAAAACCAATGTGCTCGACGAACTGCTGCAATATTTAACGAAAGGCACCACGATAAGAACACCTCTCATATAGTATATATAGAAAAGACAAGGAGTGATAAATCATTCATTTAAGTAGATTTCATAGACGTACCAAAATACATTTTAAGAGGGTATACCGTAAGGTACATTTTGTACTGAACGAATGAGTTGCAGCTATGCTAAAGAATATACGATTTAGGTCAGAGGTAACGGGATGTACTAATTTTAATAAAAAAAAGTGATATAGGTATATGAATTTTAGTTTTCTTAGAAACATTATCGGGAATATTATTTTAAAAGAAAGTAGGTACATTAAATCAGTACTTAGTATTAGTTCTTTGAGTAAAGTTTTCTTAGAAACATTATCGGGAATATTATTTTAAAAGAAAGTAGGTACATTGAATCAGTACTTAGTATTAGTTCTTTGCGTAAAGTTGTATGAAGTTGTATGGTTTTCATAATATTGTAAACATTTGGAATATATTCAAAACATTTGTTGAATGTTAATTGTGCAAGTACCAAACAATGTCGATAAGCCAAGGACCATCTAAACGACCAAAAACAGGTCCATTATCTTTAAATGAAAAAACTCTGATATTGAATTGTTATATATCATTGAAAAACAAGGATCCAAGTGCAAGTGTTGATGATATTGTGGAATTAACGGCTGCTATGTTGTGTGCTGCTAAGTCAACAATTTATAGATTACTAAAAGAAAGCAAGAATGGAACTCTTCAACCCCCTAAAACTCCTTCAGGCCGAAAACCAATTGAGATTGATGAGTCATTAAAACAAAGACTGAGGCGTAAAGTCCATGGATTTTACTTACGAAAGGAAATTCCAACACTTGACAAAATTATAACATCAATGCAAGAAGATACGGACTATCCAAAATTCTCCAGAATGACATTATGCAAACTTTTGAAAGATGTGGGTTTCAGATATACAAAACATAATAGAAAATCTCTCTTGATAGATAAACCGGAAATAGTTTTTTGGAGAAGAGACTATTTAAGAAGCATTCGACATGCCAGAGAACAAAATTTGAAAATCTTCTACTTAGACGAAACATGGATAAATGCTGGATATACAGTTTCCAAATCTTGGCAAGATGAAAACATTAAAAGCGGAAGGCAGGCATTCGTGGAAGGTTTGTCGTTAGGTTTGCAGCCACCATCTGGAAAAGGAAAAAGACTTATCATTGTCCATGTTGGAAGTTCTGAAGGTTTTGTTGATGGTGAACTATTAACTTTTATTTCAAAACGCACGGGGGACTATCACGAAGATATGAATGGGGATGTCTTCGAGGAATGGTTTGTTCAAATGTTGGATCTGATTCCAAAAGGGGCTGTTATTGTTATGGACAACGCAAGTTACCATTCACGGTTACGAGAAGCATTGCCCACAGGTCGTTGGCGTAAAGCAGAGCTTTTGGAGTGGCTTATTTCGAAAAATATTAAGTTTCCAAAAGATCCACTAAGGAAAGAGCTTTACAGAATTGCAAAAATGAACAAGAATAAATACAAAACCTACATTGTAGAAGAAATGGCTTCTTCTCGTGGTATATCAGTTCTTCGACTTCCCCCTTATCATTGTGAACTTAATCCCATAGAATTAATATGGGCTCAGGTAAATGGGGAAGTTGGAAAAAAAAATACTACTTTTAAAATAAACGATGTTGTGAAATTGTTTGAGAGTGCTGTAAGTCATGTTAGTAAGGAAAATTGGACAAACTGTATCGAGCATGTTATCAAAGTAGAGGCAAATATGTGGAAAATTGACAATATTTGTGATGATTTAATCGACCCTATTATTATTAATGTCAACAACGATTCTTCCTCTTCCGAGTCGGATATAGAATAAAATGTAAGTAATAAATGTATTCCAATAATTATTTCTTTTCATTTCTTATTATATTATAATTTAAAACGTATTTTTTTCCCAAAATACACACCACTGCATTGCGTTATTGCTTATCTGCTAATCCTTTAACAATGAAGAAACCCTAAACTTTGCTACAACTGAAACAAATACGGGGTCGATCTACCTGGTTTTTAGATTTACGGAAGAAATGTAATTTAAAGTAAGAGATTTATCAGAAATTTCATGGTCCTCCCTGTAAAGGTTTTGCATACTTAATTAAGGTTTATTACTCCTCGTACTTTTTGTACATACTATAGGTATGTCCTAAATCTAATCGCCAAATTTACTCAAACAGGATCTGTTGCAAATTTAAAACATGATCAGCCAAGAGTTTTGAATGAAGCCACTCAAATTGAAGTGATAGGTTATTTTGGTATGAATCCTAATACTTCGTTACGTACCATTTCTGCTGCAACTGGAATTTCCTTAGGCTCTGTCCACAAAATTACAAAAATTAATAAATTCCATCCCTATAAAATGAAAATATGTCAAGAATTAAGTGAAGACGATTTTGACAGAAGAATTGAGTTTTTTGAACAAATGACTACAATTATTAATAACAATAACGAATTTTTAAAAAATATCTGCTTCACTGATGAGTGTACTTTTTATTTAAATGGTTTTGTCAACAAACATAATTGCAGATATTGGAGCAATGAAAATGACCATGTATTTGTCGAAGGGCATACCCAGCATCCCCAAAAAATTAATGTATGGGCCGGTATACCAGGAAATCAACTAATTGGTCCATTGTTCATAAATGGCAATCTAAATGGTGAGATATACTTGAATATGCTAGAAAATACGATCAATCCGTTAATTACCGAAGCAATTGAAAATCAACTGGATAGAGATGGCAACAACTTTCTTGACGAAAATGAGTTATATTTTCAGCAAGATGGAGCTCCCCCCCATAATGTGCTTCCGGTCCGTCAATGGTTAAACAATGTATTTCCCGGTAAATGGATAGGGCGAAGAGGACCTATAGAGTGGCCAGCTAGGTCCCCAGATCTACCACCATGTGATTTTTTTCTATGGGGACATTTAAAATCAGTTGTTTACACACCCCCGCCACAAAATATAGAAGACCTTCGACAAAGGATTACTGCAGAATGTCGAGCAATTCGAACAGAAGTGTTTGAAAATGTGCGTCACGAATTTGAACAGCGTTTATACCATAGTTTGGCCAACAATGGGCAACATTTTGAGCAATTATTAAATTGAAAATCTGTGTACAATATTGTAATTTAGTTTTGAAGTAAAAGGAATGAGAATAAACAGTTGCAGTTTTTATTTCAATGGTACGAAGCAGCAAATAGATTTTCCTAAATATCTCGACAACGAATCGATCAATTAAAAAAAAAAACCGACGTGTAGAGATTAAAAAGACCTTTAAAATGAGGTAAAACTCGATACCTCTTTCCATTTGAGATTTTAAAGTTGGCAGCTCCCCCTCCCGGGGGGTGAAAGGGGGCGCGTTACCTCTATGATAAAAAGTTGTCCTCTTCGATATATTTGTTGACGTGTCCCAGGATTTTTTTTAAAATACACACATTTCGAGAAAATTAGGGTGGGAAGTCCTGAAATGAACACCCTGTATATTATTTTCACAAATGAAATATAACATATAAACCCGCTTATCAGCATTTTTGTTTTTTGATTGTTTCAATTTCCGCGATATTGACTTTTATACGATTCTGCCGCAGTTTTGACGTTTAGACGGTAATGTCATCAATCTGGAATCACTTGTAGCCAACCAACTGTACAAAACTGATAACCAGAAGCCTGCCTCGAGCATCCTCGAGGGGGTTTTAGGCATAAATATCATTAAGTAATGTGATATATTCAATATAGGCCTGGTGAAAAAAGGCAATTGGAACGATCAGTATGTTGGTCATGGCCATTACAGTTGTATTAATTGAAAATAGTAATAAATGCTAGTGAACCTACGTCCGAATTTTATTCCACACCTTACTCAAATTATCAAGGCATTTAACAGTGGCGACGAGTGTACTCATGAAGAAGTGTGAAGTTTTATTTTTGTTCGACAGGAAATAAAATTAAAGATTACAGCAGAAACTATTTCCAATATTGGACATTTGCATGAATTTGACCCCGCAAATTGGTAATGGACAATATTCAAAAATAGCATTGATAATGATTTCCTCGCTAACGACGTTAAAGATGAAAAACGTAAAGATGCAATCCATTTGAATTGTTGAAATGGAGAGGCCTATAAATTAGTGTCGAACATGTGCTTGCCCACAGAGCCTGAAAGTAAAAATTATCAAAAGAGTTAAGTAAGTAATCAACCGACCATTTCAAACCTATGGGTAGTGTATTCGCGGTTCGATACAAATTTTGAGAGCCAAGCAACAAACTCTTTGAGTAGCAAATGTATTTTTGCTTTTCGATTTGCTGATGTAAACACGTCCGTTTTTGGTCAGCAGAAAAATTTAACCAAATTTCAATCCAGTAGATTCCGAGAAATTTGACTATGACTGATGATAGGTACATACGGAACATTCCGTTGAAAAAGATTAAACTCCAAATTTAATTAAGAAATATTCATTTCTGAAATGATTCCTCTTTGCACATCCTTTTATTTGCAAATTTATCTTCAACTTTCGAAGGTTCGTTAAATAAACAGTATATGAACTTGGAAATGCGTATTACGTATACACTAATTTGAATATTAAGAGATACATTTCTCTGCTGAAGCAAATTATTGGCTTTGAAAAGGTTGTTTTCAACTGTGCAGTTCGCCACCGCACTCTCATTAAACTCACACATTTCGTTAGGTATAGAGCTAAGGTTTCAATATAGATTGAAATATCCTAATAACGTCCTTTTGTGCTGGCAAAATTGATATTTTTAATATTTTCAGTTTAATTAACTTCCGAAATAATTACATCAAGGTTAATAACCTTATTTATTGTTGTGAAATGATCTGCCATTAATTACATCGGAAAACATTGATTGGAGTATCCTGGGGTTGTTGTGGGTTAACGATCATGTAATGATGGTTATTAATACACAAGCATTAACACGGATACGAAACGAACCAAAGGCGAGCTTCATATGGTTAATGCGAGTGTATTAATAACCATTACATGAGAGTGGCATACACTATTTTTTCTACGAAGAAATTTGATTTAAAAAAAAAATATATATATAAAAAAATTGTAGGTACTGCCCGGGACTCGAAACCGGAAAAAAAACCTTGTTTGGGGCCTTTATCCACCGCGCACGGGACCACATGGTTTAAGCATATGAGTATGTTACTGTTATAAAATATTGGTAATAAATTATTGAAAACAAAATAATAAGTTTAAATATGTATTTGCCTTGGTCATTAAGTATTTTCGGTATGGTGGTCGACATTTCTTTTAAAAACTAACGCAAAATATTTAAACTGTCATAAAACACTGTCAAACTGTCAAACATTCTACAGAAAATATTGGGTCTGCCTACTTGGGTATTTGAAAATCTAGATTTCCATTGGTCAATTTTTCAGTTTCATAATGAAAACCAGTATTATAATGAGTATCATTATGAAACTGAAAATTGGAATTTAATTAATAACTTTATAGTATGGGAGTAAAAAAATATTTTTTTGGATAAAAATTTCCATACAATTCTGAAAAAGTGAAATTGGAACTTCCATATTTGTTTCTAAATAAACAGGGTGTCAAAAAAATGGACCAAAACAAAATCTAGAGCACATTTTTATGTCAATTCTATGTAGTCACCCCATCTTAAAATTTTTCCTATGCAATTCTCTCTTTCAAGCTCTTTAAAGCTAGCATTGGAATATCGATTTAATTCCAATATCTTCAAAACGTTTTCCTATTGAACAATATCATTCTGTATATTCATTCCTTGGAATGTACACGACTACGATTTTTTAAGTGTACTCATAAATGGCTCGTTTGGGTGAGGTATATATTGGGTATTTCAATTCATACTTTCAATAAGTATTTTTTCTTGAGATACCGTTGATGTGAAGTCGGTTACAGAGCGGTTATACCCCCACCAAAGAAATTTTAAAGGTTGTTATCGTTCATGATATCTCGCGAAAATCAACCGGTTAACTGGATAGAATTAACTTCAAAACAATAATAAATAAACATAACCTCAATAAAAAGTGACGAGTTACAAAAATTCTTATGGTTTCATTGTTCCTATTGTTCGAAAAATGTTTTTTTTAGTTTTAACTATAATTGATGATTTTTTTGGTACTAGCCTTCTTGTAGTTATGTCATCACAAGTAACGTTGCATAGTTCAGTTAGGCTACGAGTCTCGGATGATTATTTTCACCCCAGGATGAATCATATGGATTGATTAAGCAAATATAATGAAACGGTGTTTTTTCATCTTTTTAGAATGTAAATAAACACTTTTCGTAGTTACTAGCTCCGTGGATATTATACATAAAATAATGAATTATCTTCGATATTATACTGAAATTTCAATCAAATTTCTAATTTTTAAATGTTACTCCTGTCAATTAAATTTCTATAACCGCCCAGTAACCATACTCCTTGGTGCGAGAACTGAAAGAGATCCCGTTTTACATATGCTATTTATCGATTACAAACAGGCCTATGACACTATCAAAAGGAAAAAAAATTATGAGGCAATGAGGAAGTTAAATATACCAGTAAAATTGAGAAGGCTAGTGGAAATGACCATCCGGAAAACCGAGAGCGAAGTAACTTTGGAGGGTAGTACCTCTAACCAATTCAAGATAGAGAAAGGTCTGAGACAAGGAGACCCATTATCCACAACCCTCTTCAACCTAGTTCAAGAGATCATACTCAGAGAAAGTGGAATGAAAACCAGAGGTTTAATTTATGGGAATAAGCATCAATGTCTAGCATATGCGGACGAAATAGTACTTATGGCAAGATCCAGGAAAGAGGTTCTAAGAGTATTTAAGCTACTGGAACAGAAGGCAAGAGAACATGGTCTATTGATCAACGAGAAAAAAACAAAATACATGGTAATGAAGGGCAATGAGGAAACGGATATTATTATAAACTGTGATGGAAATAATAGCTACAGAATAGAAAAGGTGGAACAAATCGAATATTTGGGAGTCACTATCACAAATAAAGGAGACGAAAAAAGGGAAATAGAAAAAAGATTAACAAAGGGCAGTAGAGCAGCAGGAATGGTATCAAAGATGTTAAAATCGAAAGACATATCACGAACAGCTAAAATAAGATTGTACCAGACTTCAATAAGACCGTCAGTTACCTACACTTGTGAAACTTGGACAATGAACAAAAAAGAGCAGAATAAATTAGAAATATGGAAACGTAAAATGCTCAGAAAAATTTATGGTGGAATTAAGGAAGATGGAATCTACAGACGAAGAACAAACAAAGAACTCTCAGAATTATATAAGCACCCAAGTATAACCCGTATAATTAAAGCACAGAGAGCAAGATGGTTGGGACATATAGGTAGAATGACGAAAGATAGATGGGTGAAACGAGTGCTGAAAAGTGGAGAAGGAGGTGAAAAGAGAGGAGGAAGACCAAGGAAAAAATGGTTGGAAGAGGTTAGGAGAGATCTGGGAACAGTGGGAGTTAGGGACTGGGAAAACGAGGCGAGGAACAGGAAGAAATGGAAAGAGCGAGTGAAAGATCTCGAAGCCGAGGGCCAGATAGGCCTGTAGTGCTGCTATATATAAATATATATATATATATATATAAATATATATATATATATATATATATACTGAAAAGCGACAAGCGCATGTGATCGTTGCTGATCAATTAGGACACAAACAGAAAAATATTGGGGTAAGCAGCAATATGAAGGAAAAGAGTACTCTTTTTAGATTTCCAAGCTTTCGTAAATATTTATTTACATCTTCAGGGAACTACAAAAGTGAGAAAAGACATAATTTACAAAACAGTTCGCTACACAGTTTTATAACTTACGCTAATCGAGAATGTATCCTTGATGTTATACTCGGGATAAGCATTAGCAAATTATTTTAGGAAAAAACAATCCAATTGGCTTTAAGAGCCCTAGTTAAGTCACATACAGTCACATTATAAAACAATTAAAAAGTTAAAATATAAAAATTCATTGTTAAAACAAGTGAAGAATCCACAC
>CAJUYG010000490.1:5344-28393 GCA_910591675.1 Galerucella calmariensis
CAACGTTATGATTACTAACAAATGAGAAAAGACGCTGTCATTTGAATGGAGTGCTAAAAATATTTTTAACACTAGTGTTAAAAGTATTTTTAACACGCTGCTATGTAAACAATCGTTTTTAACATTGTTTGCTATCATTAAAAGTGTCACTTTTAATGACAGTTGTACAAAAACAATTTTTTGTGGCATATGTCTCTATTCTAACAATGTCTATTTCTTTCACTCAATGTTTATTAACACTTAGATTTGTTGCGGGTGGTTGTCCACAACACTGTTTTTGTAGCTTTCTTCCTTCGATTTAGCAGACTGGTTTCTCAAAAGGCCGGTTCAGCATTAAAATAATATACACTTAAGGGTCGTCAACAAGTTATAAATATTTTATTGAATAACAACCGTTCAAAATCAGTATATACATATGGAACAATAAATGTAGACAAGCCTTTCAGTTTGCAATAGGAAGTAATAGGAACAATATTACTCTTTCCTTTGTTTTCTTCAAAGCACTATTCACTATAGATTTAATTTGAATGTAAGTTTTTTATCACTGTGACTATTAAACTTTATTTTTATGGAAAATGCACTTATAATGAAGGAAAATGCAGGAATTGATATTGAGAGTGGATTTGACCCATTTGGTCGGAAATGTCGGTTTATACCGGGAATGAAACAACTTAACACACTGTCGTCGACACGTTATCTCTCGAGACTCTACACGAAGACTCCTTTATTTGACGCGAAAAGTGCGTTGCACACGCCAGCCCTTACTTTCGAAAAACTGTCTTCAATGACTTAGGGTTTCAGTGGCGCGTCGATGGAAATTTCGAATGGCAACAAGGAATTAAAATTTATGAATAATACAAGACGAAAATTTGTTGAATGCGTGGTTTCAACAAGATTACTCAGCAACTAAATAAGATATCGAAACCGCGTTTGTTGCTTTCAGTTCGTGAAAAAATAACGTATCATGAAATAAATAATGATTTACATTGCTTCATAAATTGCAGTAGTATTTTGCGTCTGAAAAACAGCTGTTTTTTAAATTTTTTTCACTTATTTATCCGCTGTGGCTGCAGGGATAGGAATTTTCACATCCTGAACCACGGAATTTTATAGCAAATTTCACGCTCTATAACTTTGTTTTCATAAATATGCACGATAAACTTAATACTTTTCGAGTAAAATTCGAAAACAGTGCGAAAAACAGGCCCATTTTTGGTTGTTTTGGCTATAAACTGTTATCGTGCAATTAGTACAGCCTAAAAACCGGTGGAGACAATTGATCATAATTAACCATGATATTTTTAAGGAATTCCATAAAAAAATCTCGCCTACTGTTCTTACATCCACCTTTAATACTAACCCAACTGGACTAATCTTTGAGGTTGACTTGAAAGGAATCAATAAAAAAACAATAAAGGAATGAGAAAAGTATTTATTCATTTTTTTTTAAACATTTTAAAAAGTTTTATTCCGCTAACTACGTAGCAGATAACAGACAGTAAAATATATTCGTTGCAATCTAAATAGCAGCATCAAATTCGCGTCCACTTTAATAAAAGTTGAGTGCGCAGTCAAAACTTAAATTAACCGCGAAAAACTGCAATAATTCTACAACAATAAACAATTTTCGGTGTTGAAAAATATAACAACCCTTTTTCTACGTAAATAAAATTTTAATGTAATAATTACATCGATAAAATGAATAAAATTGATTTAGCAAACGTATCATTCACCAAAAGTTCTGTCAAATAATACACAGCACGTTTAAAATAACAAGTCATGAAATCGCAGCTGCTAACAATTTCTCAAGTTATAATAATTGAAATTCATAGAATTTCTTTATACACACGAATCAGACCATAGAAGAAAACACCCGATCGTCCGGTAACACCGATATGAAATTATGCCGCAACAATTCCCTGGTAGTTGCTCGTTCTTTTGGATCGTGTTTGAAGCACATCGCTAGAAATTCCAAACCTTCGTCTATCATATCGTCCGGTGGATCCGGACTTTGACCCATCCCCACTTTGAACATTATCTGGACGTTGGAGTCGAACTGGGCCCAGGGACGCTAAAAAAATATCAAACTGACGTGTAAAGTCCATTTTCCACGGTGCGAGTTGACGCTGCAACTCGAAAAAGTTGCATGCAAATTGGCGTTTTTTTTTTTCGTTGTGCGCGTCGGTCGCATGATTTAGATCTTGCTTTATTTTCGAGCGAGAAATCGCTGCGACAGAAAAGTTACCGAGTCGCAGAGACTTCTTGCTCGAAAATAGAGCAAGGCTCTGAATCATGCGACCGATGCGCCCAAAAAAAAAAAACGCCAACTCGTACTGTGGAAAAAGGACTTTAGATGAACGGAAAATGGTCTACATACTGAAAATTTATATAAACTTACCAAACCCGACACCATTTCAACGACGACACATCCTATGGACCAAATATCGGCCGCCCTACCATATCCTTCCGACATATTTTTTGTAAAGACTTCAGGTGCCATATAAGCTAAATTAAAAAAGAAAAACTTTCGATAAAACGAAACCATTTCAACGACCACTTGCAACGTTAACTACCGATAAAATAAAACCAGTTTTACATCTTGTTTTATTCGAACCATAGAATTAACTAACCATAGATATCTTTGGAAATTGAGTTGGCAGCATTTATTAATTTGACATATTGTTGACGTTAAGCGTAGTTCCCATAAAAAAGAAGATGCTAATGTCGGTAACGGTTATGACCCCAACCAAAAATAAAAAAACCTGCGGTACTGAAGTGAAGATACAAATAGCTAGGCAGAAATATTTGCTAATAAGCATTGACACATTATATGATTGTATGAGTAGAATCTTCAACTATCGGTAAAATTTGAACCATAGAATTAACTAACCATAGATTTCTATTGAAATTAAGTTGGCAGCATTGATTAAATTGACATATTGTTGACGTTAAGCGTAGCGGTGCAAGTGGCGGTTATTGTAACATAATTCCCATAAAAAGAAAGATGCTAAAGTCGGTAATGCGGTAACGGTAATGTCCCCAACCAAAAATAAAAAAAACCTGCTGTACTGAAGTGAAGATACAAATAGCTAGACAGAAATATTTGCTAATAAGCATTGACACATTATATGATTGTATGAGTAGAATCCTCGACTATCGGTAAAATTTGAACCATAGAATTAACTAACCATAGATTTCTATTGAAATCAAATTGGCAGCATTGATTAAATTGACATATTGTTGACGTTAGGCGTAGCGGTGCAAATGGCGGTTATTGTAACAACGTTCAGAGATAGTTCTCATAAAAAAGAATGATGCTAAAGTCGGTAACTGTAATGTTCCCAACCAAAAGTAAAAAAATCTGCTGTACTAAATTAAAAAAGAAAAACTTGTGATAAAACGAGATGGGTATTAACCGGTCAATGGCTAATAACTAGTTATCAACCATCAATTTTTAACAAAAAAAAATTATTTATTAGATATTTGTGTTCTGCCCATTATTACAAAAATTTTGACATAATTTAAGCTTGTTTGAGATGTAAATAAAAGCCCCAGAATTCAGAAGTTATCGACGGTCCCGGACGTAAGTGGCGGTTATTTTAACAACATTCAACAATAGTTCCCATAAAAAAGAAGATGCTAATGTCAGTAACGGTAATGTTTTTAACCAAAAATCAAAAAAAACCTGCTGTACTGAAGTGAAAATACAAATAGCTAGACAGAAATATTTGCTAATAAACATTGACACATTATATGATTGTATGACTAGAATCCTCACCCATCGGTAAAATTTGTACCATAGAACTAACTAACCATAGATTTCTTTTGAAATTAAGTTGGCAACATTGATTAATTTGACGTATTGTTGACGTTAAGCGTAGCGGTGCAAGTGGCGGTTATTTAAACATAGTTCCCATAAAAAAGATAATGCTAAAGTCGGTAACGCGGTAACGGTAATGTCCCCAACCAAAAATAAAAAAAAACTGCTGTACTGAAGTGAAGATACAAATGATTAGAAGGAAATTTTTGCTAATAAACATTGACACATGAATAGAATCTACAAATATCTTCTGTTCCTTGTGGCATTGAAAAGAAAAGAAAAAAGATGAAAAAATGAAAAATAAAAAAAAAGAGAGAAAAAAGAATCTACAAAGTTACCTTGTGTTCCGACGAAACCTTTCAATTCTCCCGGCGTGGTGACGTTCGATTTAATTTTGACGGCGCAACCGAAATCTCCGATTTTCAAACGGTTTCCACCGTCTGTCAAAAATATATTAGCAGTTTTGATGTCTCTATGAACGATGCCGTGATCATGTAAACAAGACACGCCCGACACCAACTGGAACGTGTATCTTCTAGCTAGCAATTCCGAGAGACCTTTTTCCGTATCCGCTACGAGACACTCCAACGTTCCCTCCGAACAATATTCCATAAATATCAACATTTCATCCTGCAACAACAAAAATTAATGAAAAAGTAGAAGTATCCGACCGACAATAATAGGTTTGTTCGTAGAGCAGTCACGAACGGTTGGAAACTCATGTCCAGTTTCCAACCGTTTGTGACTGCTCTTACCTTGTGAACTTCAACACCGTACGACTTGATTAAATTCTTATGCGAAATTCCCTCCAAAATCTTCATTTCCTCGGCGATGTTTTTCAGCGTTCCCAAATCGTTGTATTGTATGGCGATTTCCTTAACCGCCATCATTTCCCCGGTATTGTTATTAACCGCCGTGTAAACTTTACCGAATCGACCTTGACCGATTTTGATTCCTCTTTGCCACGAGAAATTCACTAATCTTCTCATTACGGAATTTTTGTTAGCCGCCTTATCCTCCACAACTTTCCCTATGAGATTCTGTTCGGTCAATTTTTTATCGAGCTGAGCTTCCAGTCTTGAAACCGCTTCGTGCACCTTTTCCACGTGACATTTCGGATCGACCTCAATCTTGATGCATACGAGTTTTTCTTGGGACAAGCTGTAACATAAACATTTTATTTTTTCTCTTATTTTTTTGGGAATCATACCACAATAATGTTTTTTTATTTTTTTATTTCGACGTTTCGGCGTTTAACTAGTAATCAAATAATTTTTGGTCCCTATCTGACACAACGAAAAAAAAATAAAAAAAAATAAAAAAAAAATAAAAAAAAAATAAAAAAAAATAATAAAAAGAAAATAAAAAAAATTTTAAAAAATTGAAAAAATAAAAGAGAATAAAAAAAGAAAAAAGTAATGCCACAAGGAACTTACAGAAAATATATAAACATTTTATAATGCACCGAGTGTCCGTGACCGAACTGTACCGGTTCGGCACCGGCGCCTTTATTACTCACTTGAGGCTGCACAGACTGTCAGTGACATCGGCTAGTGGCGATTGTTCAACGCTAACTTTTCTCGATGTAGATCCTGAACTTGATCCTGATCCTTGACCTTGTCCAGACCGTTGACTTTTATAAGTAGGTCGAGGACTAGGCGATGAACCTCTAGATCTACCTCTCATTTGTTCTAAGCTAGTTCTAGGCGATGCCGAATGCGTTCCGCTGTCAGGTGTCAATGGAGCTGTCGTTCCTTAAAAAAAAAGAAGAATTTACACAAATATTTAAAAAGAAACAGTGAAAAACTTACCAACAAGATGCGATATGCACTTATCGATCATAGTTTTTAAATATTCGAATTCCCGATTCGATAATAGAGCGGTATTGACAGGTTGTACGACAGATAGGAGATATTCCATGCCTTGGTGCGCCCAACGAGGCCTAATGCCGCGACCTCTGTCACATCTGTCAGTTACAAATGACATCCAAAGATAAGCGAATTCGTCCATGTCGGCTACAAAACGTGGACGATACTGACCTTTGCTGAAGCTATTCACTTCTCTGAAAAACTAAAAAAAAACAGGAAACTAATTTTTTTTTGTTCTATTTTTTATTTATTTTTTTGTCAATTACTAGTTAATCTTGACAACGGTAGCTGGAACGCTACCGAAACGTCGAAATAAAAAACATTATTGTGGTTTCACAAAAAATAGGAAACTGTAAGCCGAGAACAATAAGGTTATGAATTGAAGAAATTGACAGTTAAAACGCTTATAAACGTGGCAACGTCGGGTTTATCCGTGACATTCATCCACCTCTAGGCTTTCCAGGCAGTCCAAATAATCTTCCAAGTCTCTAAGAATAACCCCAGTTTGCGATTCAAGGTTATGTGATAGAATGTAGGGTTGAACGGCGCATTTATAAAAAGAATTTGTTTAGATTATCAACTCACCTCGAAACCGAATTGGAAGATTCTCATCATTATTTCTCTAACTCTATTATTTAACGAAGTTTTATCGCCGTCATCTAAATCCGATACTTGAACAATATCGAATAACGTTTGAAGTTTTTTTATACAATTGGGAATTATCGATTGGAATTTTGTGATCCCATCCTAAAAATAAATAGTACTTAATAGCAAATATACCACGCCAGTATGTCCAAAAGCATCACTTTATTCGTAATCGCTTCAATTGTCACTTACGTCACGTCAATTGTCACTTACGTCACGTCAAATGTCACTTATGTCACGCCAAATGTCACTTACGTCAAGTCAATTGTCACTTACGTCACGTCAAATGTCATTTGTGTCACGTCAAATGTCACTTATGTCACTCATTTCTCAAAATTATCAAGTGTGCCCAAAGG
Organism: Galerucella calmariensis; assembly: GCA_910591675.1. Classification (NCBI taxonomy): domain Eukaryota; kingdom Metazoa; phylum Arthropoda; class Insecta; order Coleoptera; family Chrysomelidae; genus Galerucella; species Galerucella calmariensis. Next base: position 12,034 of record CAJUYG010000490.1, read on the forward strand.
ATAAGTGTAAAGACTTACTTTAATATAGTCGATACATTCCTTGGGAACGAATTGTTTCCTTAGATGCGTTCTAACGAACGATATGCTTTTAATACTAGTTTCTTTTTCCTCTATAAATATCGTTTGTAGCTGTCGACAAATCGAAAATAATTTTTGCCTGAAAAAAAATTAAGATCGTCGTCAATGATACTGAAGATGGCTGTCGAAACGATGAAAAAATGAACTTACTTCATATCTATTTCTACGTCAGTACTCAACAGTCCTACGGAAGCTTGTATTTTTTTTATTAACCTCTCGGCCGTATTCCCTAAAATTGTTCCTATGATGCAAGCGTACACTTCGCCGGCTTTCTGGACTAGATCCGGATAAATTTCACAAACTTCCATCGCGAAGCCGTAGTGGTGTTCGAGCATCGCTTTGGGGAAATGTTCTTGATATAACATCCAACGTTGAAGATAATCGAGATAATCGTCGAATACTCTCTTAACACAGTCGTCGAATTTGTCTAGTTTTTTCTTAAAATCGTGAGTCGTTAAGCGAGTACCTGACGTAGCTGCGTCTATATATGAACAGGCCATTTCTAAACAATAAAAGAATACCAAAAAAAAGAAGATTAAAAACGAAATATTTGTAGGTTAGGTGGTTATATAATTAAGAAAGACCTAACAATCTTAAACAGAGGCACGGAGCCGACATTTATTAACGCCCGTAGCCAAACATTAATAGATATTACGCTGGCGACAGCCAAAATATCAAACAAAATTCAGGACTGGCAAGTGTCGGATCATATTTCTATGTCAGACCATCGCTGGCTGACCTATACGGTAAGCCAGGATCTCAGGACCACTGTAAAATCCCGTGACCCGAAGAGGGCGGATGTAGCTCTCTACAATCGACTCTTAAAAGGTGCTCTGCGGGAAACAGAGGTCCTGACTCCTAGCAATAATGAGGAACTGGAAAGGTACACAGTATCTATCTAAAACAAAATAGACATTGCCTATAAGGAATCCTGTCTGATGAGGATGGTTCAGACAGGTGGCACGACCAATACCTGGTTGTGCCCTGAACTGGAACACCTCAGAAAGACAGCGAGAACGACCTTTAACAAGGCAAAACGAAAAAAACTCAAAGAGGACTGGGGAATATATAAAGCCAACCTCAAAGAGTTCAAAAAAGTCTGCAGACAAAAGCAAAGAGAAGCGTGGAGAGCCTATTGTGAGGCAGTCGAAGACTTCTCACAAATTTCTAGGCTACAGAAGGCACTCTCAAACGACCACCATAAGAGTATCGGCATCCTGACAAGGAAAAATGGCGACGAGGCCGCCAACCTCAAAGAGAGCGCTGAGACACTAACGACTTCGACAATTGCGGAACTAGCCAAACGTTACACCCATGCTCAATCCCTTAAGAGATGGGATGGAATCAAAGGATGCAGTCTTGCCAGGATCACCCTGGGAAGCTGGCACCGAAGAAATATTTGGCGATGACCAGGAAAAACCTACGTTTAACAGTAGGATTTCTGAGTGGCCAGTGTCAACTAAGGAAACACTTCCATACTATGGGGCTAGTGGACACACCTCTATGCAGGATGTGTGAACAGGAAGTTGAAACTGTCTTATGCGAGTGTCCGGAGTTATCGTCAATAAGAGAGTGTGTGTTTGGTGAGTCTTGGCCTACAACTGCCGATATAAAGGAGATGTCTCCTAGTGACCTGTCCACCTTCCTGAGAAGGACAGGATGGACGATGACCTAGGAGGACAACTCCTCGGGAGGATGTACAATGGGTCACATGTGGCCTAAGTGCTGTGAGCCTACACTCACCCTCCCTACTACCAACAGATACAGATACAGGTTAGATGGTTATTTTATAGGTTAGTAATATTTGGATGTGAAGCATGGACGATAGAAATTCAAGAAACTTATTCATTAATATGGGAAAGAAAAGTCCTTGGAACAATTATTAACGCTAAGAAATGGCAGTAAATATGAGAAATAAGAACGAATATATGATAATTTTATGTTTTATTGTGACCTAAAAATTTATAATCTCATTTACATTGAAAGATGGAAAAGAAATTTTAGAGAATACTTATTTAGATTTATGGTTTTGGTTACGAATTACGTTTCATGGAAAGATATCTGTCAATTCTGTCATTAAAATTATTCACATACAAATTGGTTGTCTTTCAAATATGTATTTTATAAAAGTGGTAATTTAAATGATGTTATGAAGAATCTGACTGAACAGATAGCGAAAATACATGTTGTTGATCACTCTCCTGTACAGTACGATACAGTTAAACAGTTTTTTGTATAAAATATCGGGCCAAAAAGTGATGGTTCAAGTGGCGAAAAAAAATCTTTTTTTGGATTTTTCCCTGTAAATTGTGTATAACCCGCAAATTTTTCGACGGATAATGCTCAAAATGGGTGAGTACATATTATGAATCGTGTTTCCCTATAGTTCACCGCACCTCATGAAAAGATTATAAATAGTGTGGTAGAAAGGAAAAGTTATTTTCAGACAGGTAACTCATCAATTTTTATACCTTTTAATCATACTTCTTCTTCTTCTTATTTTAATAAATATACTTCTATCTATGACAAATTTAATAATTAGAGCAAAGAAATTTTTTAGTTACCTCTCTCCCTCAGTGCTTTCTTTAATCCGAGTTTCAATTCCCTCATCAGTTGTCTGATACTTAAAGCCGAAGGATTCGTCGGTTTCTGTTCCAAACGCAGTAGAAGGTACTCGTTAAGTACCTCCAAGGGTATCGTAGCGAGAAAAATGTACATACCTCGATAAGAAGGTAAGCATAACGATTTGTACTCGGGACTCCAGCAACCATATCTTTAAAAAAATAAAGGAAATGTTTAAGTAGGACAAACATATTCGTATAATTTTTGAAATACTGACCTACAAAGTTCGTCCTCGCTTAAATCCTTGACTGTTTCGAAAATACTTGGATCTTTAGGCAATTCTAATGTTTTTTTAGTTTTTTGCAAAATACGATTGTGTAATTGTTCTAAAAAGTTCAATCCTTTGTCCAACGCTTTTGTTTTTAAAACGTTTTCAATGTACCGTCTAAAAGGTGAAAACTTTGCTTCCTTGTGCGTTAGCACATAAGCAAAAGGAGTAATGTTGTAATGATCACAAGTTGTGAAAAATTCGCCGCTGATGCTTCCCGAAGAAGAAGTACTGTTATTGCTGTCGGATGGACTTTCTAAGATTAAAATTAATTGAAAATTGTGGTAAATTTAACACTTTCCTAGAAATAGAGAGAATTATATTACAACTGACATTACCTGAATCGTCTCCTACTGCAAAGCAAGGCCAATCTGAATGTTTAGAATCTAAAACTACCATTAACCTTCCCAATATATTCAATTTTAATCTTTGTTGTTTAGTTATATTGTACCACTGACACATTACGTTTACTTTTCCCACTATTTCCGGAGATCTGTAATAAAAATATTTATCCCAATACATTCTACACCCTGTATTATAAGGTTTGTTCCAATCCACAAGTTTTGTACGATCACGAAACGGTTTCAGAGCTGCTAGGATCGATTATATGCGCAGGCGCTAACTTCACACGGTTACATGTCTATGTCGGGTTGGAACGGTTTTGTGATTGCATTTCGTACGATCAGATCAGGATTAATTAGAATATCATAATATATGGACCTATTTTGTGAAATAAGATTTTTAAAAGATGTATCAGCCCAATTTACAACATTATTAACTAATTAAGTTGGTAACTACTTCAAATTAAGTTCTCACCTAAATAATTTTCATTCTTAATTCTTTTGTTGTGAATTAATTCCAAATCATCTTTACTGCTTTTACTATCAAATTCTGAAAAATCGCTAATTCCATCGTCACTCATTTTTACATAGAACTTTCTTGACTAAAGCAAGATTAATATACAGTAACGCACCAAACGCCACACAAAACATTAGCTAGAAAAATTAAAAATCGAAAAAAGAGTCAAAACACTTAAAGGAATGCAAGAAATATAACCAAGCTAAATGACAGATAAAACAGCTGTTTAATTCAATGTGTCAATGCGTAGGGCAGCCCAAACAGTATTCAATTAGAGCCGTGTATCGAAATTACCGTTCTGAAACCGTTACATGAATGATCCAAAGGCAGGTTGGAACGCAAATAGGATCGTCCGATAAACAATCACGTCTCGGTTGGAACGCATTTTAATCACTGCGCATGAGCGTGATCGTCATGTTACGGTTTTTAGACGGGTTGGAACAAACCTATAGTAAATAGTTATTTGTATACTAAGGCCGCAAAATGCTTTTTCGCGTTCCGAGAGAGAGATTATCGCCGAGGCCGCTCCGGCCGAGGCAAGATAATCTCGAGGTCGCGAAAACATTTCGCGGCCATAGTATACACAATATTTTTCGTGCAACCGTGAAAATTACATAATTTCAATAAACATTATGTCTCTTTAGAAAAGACAGTTAGTTTTTGGTTCGAAATACATTGTTATTGTCATATTTCAGAAATGTCCAATGCTGTAGTGGCGTTCAGTTTGCCGGCAGTCACTATGGGAACGGCCGTAAAAATTTTTGTCGGCCGTCACTCTGGGTAACGGCCGCAAAATATCATTCTCTGGGTAACGGCCGCAAAATATCATTTTGCGGCCTCTGTTGCGGCTGCAAAATGCTTGTTTTGCGTCCGGTTGCACGAAAAATTATTAACAGTCCTATACAGGGTGTCCCACAACAAGTTAAAACTATCTGCATATGGCAAAATACTTATAGTAAAATCATGAAAATTTCTACGTTTCGGTTTTCGGATCTTTTTAACTAAAATATTTTTAAAGATGGCAGACTTCCGGTTCTAAGCCCAGTGCCCAATGGTGGTTTCATGTAGATTGGGTCGAACGGATTTTGGAAAAAATAATGACTTGTACCGACGATTGTTGACATTGGAATTATACTCGAAAATATAAAGGCACCTTTTTTATTTATGAAAATATGGAGAAAATAGCCGAATCCTTTTTTGGAGAAAACCTCAAGACCTTTCTATTGACTATATATTTTTTTAAATTTTCATTATGCCCATGAAAATTTCCATGTTCGACTCTATCGGGAACCATTATTAGAAAAAAATTATAAAATGAAAATTTTTTCAACATAGATTCAAATACGTCTGACCTTGCTAAAAGCAACCGAACAGAAACCATTTTCATTCTACATTCTACGTAAAAAATTAATGAAAATACCACTTTTTCCAAATTCATGTTGTAATACCTTTGTCGTTAATAAAATTTTTTTCATAAAATTTTGGTAGTTTACATTTGTGATGATTCTAAATCCAGTGGTATATTTTTTCTCTTATTATTTGGGAATCAAACCACAATGTTTTTTATTTTTTATTTCGACGTTTCGGTAGCGTTCCAGCTACCGTTGTCAAGATTAACTAGTAATAAAATTAATAAAATAATTTTTGTTCCCTATCTGACAACGAAAAAATATGACAACTAGACCAAAAATTATTTTATTAATTTTATTACTAGTTAATCTTGACAACGGTAGCTGGAACGCTACCGAAACGTCGAAATAAAAAAATAAAAAACATTGTGGTTTGATTCCCAAAAAATAAAAAATAAAACCACTTTTAAGACTCACCTGTATAAAGGATATAGTTCGGCAAAGGAATTCGACGAAGGAAATAAACTTTCTGCTTCTTCCAACCTTTTCAGCAACTTTTCTATATCTTTAAGAGCATCGTTTTGAGCTTCCATGCAAGATCCGCACCAAAGAGACCCACAGCCTATACATTCTTCCTCCACACCACTGTCACTACTTTGACTTGTATATCTTAAAGAACAGAAAAAATAAGAAAAAGTAAAATAAATTAAATTGGTAGAGAATATTCTTACTTTTTTGGATGTCTTCTAAATTTATAATTTCTTATATCGTTTAAAAGTGGTTCAACATTTTCTCTAGCTTGACATAAATAAGCGTCTTCTTCCAATGGAGTTTTATCTGCATGATAAGCTTGTAATTCCAACCATATTAAGTCTTTAAGTTCATTTTGCCATAAAGTTTCTTCTTTACTCATCTAAAATTAAACACTTTATTAATAAAAAAAATAAAATGCACTAATTGTTATACTTGCCGCTCGTTTGGCATTGTCTGATACATCATTCTTTTCTCCCAACATTAATAGTGATCTCATTATAAGAAAAAATTCAACTTTCTTGTCGAAACCGTCAGCATTCCAAAGATCCTGATTAAAATCTTCCAAATCAAAGTCTGTCAATTTGAATTCAACGGTTTTCTTAAGTATATGTTTTTTGCATGGGAAAGTTCTAGCAACCAAACTCATAAACCTATAGATATATACACAATATCAGTAGGTATTCAATACTACAATAAAATATGAAAGATACTTTCGAAAATTAAGAGAATCATCCTAAAGGGTGGAATAGAAGAAGAGTTAAAATAAATTCTTAAATTAAATACATAACGTCCTACCTTCTACTACCTTCTATTTGGTAACTAGGTGTCTTCGGGTAGTCCATAAAGCAATCTCCTTTGGATTGATAACTCATATTGGCTGCTTGAGCCCGAGCTATGTCGAGTTTTAGGTCCCTTTCGGAACCCCGAAGGAGCTTCATGTGCCGTTTGTTTGTTCGTTTTGGAGCTGAAATGAAACATTAATGTATCTTTCCCGTCGAACGTGTATTAACATGCTATCAACGTTTTCAATATTAGACAAAATCATACATTAATAACCCCTAACCACGATTTACATAAATCAACGATGTGTCTTTCATTTTAGAGACTACGATTTTTTTGTTTGATTTTTTCGTTTTAGATTTTATTTTTCATTATTGGAACTTTAGTTCTTTGCGTCAGTTTATGTTTGAGCGACCAGGGGTCACGACGCAAAAGATCTGACCGTTACGTTACGCTACGTTATGTTACGTTGCTTCGTTATGTGGCTTGCTTGCGTGCTTGTGCTCTCTCGTTTACAAAGCAGCGATTCATATGCTCCGCCCAGGATTCAAACCCGGGCCGCCCGCGTGGAAGGCGAGCGTTCTACCACTGAACCACCGATGCTATATTAAAATTCTATGCAAAGCTGGTATTCGCACTGCTGGTGATCTACTTGAATTTGTTCCGATAAATTTTTGCTATTATTTCCATAATTTTTTGCAAGATTTATCTTTTTTATTCATTTCGAAGAAATTTAAATTATTTTATTCGGAATTTATTTCAATACGATCGCGCAAAAAATGGTATAAGCATCTCGAATTAGGGTAATTACAACGTTTGTATGTAGATTCCTTTCGTAAAATTGGACAAAATGATATGAGGATTAAGGGGTCTAGCACATTTACTTTTCGAAATACAGGGTGTTGAAATTTTGAAAACTTGAATGTTTTAATTCGATAACTTTAAAATGGATGGATAAATTGATTTGACATTTGGCAGGTTGTTTTTAAATGTAAAAGGGCATATTTTGAAAGAATTAGTAGTTTGTGCAGCTAGTGTGGATATGATGGCCATATCGCACGAGGACGAAGTTTGAGCACGACGCCGTAGGCGGAGTGCTCCATCGTTCAAGTGCGATATGGACAATCCACACGAGTCGAGCAGCATATTTTTTCTACGACCCACTTAAGAAAAAATCTAGGATATAAAAATTTCTATAAACTGTAATATAACTTCAAATTAAAAATTTAACAATTCAATTTTATGTTTCCAATAATTTTGTGGTAAACGTACAGTTCTTGAATGTCCCATTTGTATAATGCTACGGTTTCCCTTTTTAAATATACGATGCTGTTATAAGTAGATGTTGCCAGTCGGACTCCCTCATGAAGGGTACCGTACCATTATCTATAATAATGAATATTCTGCTAAATATTTCAAACGTCTACCTGTTGTCGTTAATAATATCAAGCAGAATAATTATTTAAAAATGAGATTAACAATATAAAAACATATTCACGGAGAATCGAACCCGGGTCTACCGCGTGAGAGTCTGGTTTGCTCACTACTCGGTTTTGTTTAAAAGGAACTAAAGTTCCTACCGTGTGTCCCGCGACACGTTCTACCTTTTTACGACTATGTCTAGCCCTGAGGCAATTTTGGTAGCTATTCATGGTCAACAAACAGTACGAGATTTATCTAATGACAGGAGTGACTACAACCTAACCTCATAACATGACAGATAGACAGATTAATCTTTCTCGTCGGTCAAAATATTCCGAGCAAACAGATTTACCTCCGCTACCTCTAGATGTAATAAGCGAACGATTCAGACTAAAAAGATTAATCGGACTCAAATAACGAACGCAGCTATGGTATTTATATTGACCTGTGGTGTAGACAACCAAACATACATTTTAATGTCATAATTTTTGACAGTACTAACCTATGAAACAAAAGGTGCTTTCGATTATTCACTTTTGGCTGCCAGCACAAAACAGTCTAACCTATAGAAGTGAAAGTCCAATAGGATTACCCAGAATGAAAAAATGAGGTGTCAAACCCATCCACCTGAAGCGCTAGTTGCAATTGAGTTGTCGAAATAGGCAAGGCAGCTAAGGCCGAAAAACAGACTAAGGGAAGAAGAATTTCAGCGATCGCAGTGGATGGGTTCAGAACTATTTCATAACGGTTTTTTAATGGAAGTTTGTTTTTGAATTATTAATGCCCGATTTCACTAACCATTTACTAAAGTCAGGTAATACCTAAGACGAATTTAGGAATTCCTAAATGCAATTTACATTTTACCACGCACTAAGTAATGCCTAAGAGTGATAATATTACGTATTTCCTATCACTTTTTGATCAATCCTGAAAGGATTGTAGGAACAGCTTTGCGAATGAGGCCCCTTTTTGTCCCAATAACAATATATTGTGGTTCAAAATATCTGTTGCAAACTTTGTAGGATTTATAAATATGTTCAGTGCCTAATTCCTTACTAAAAATATCTAATATGCAAAATTATATTATCAACAAAATTATAATTGGAAACTGTTCTTCTAATAACACAAGAAATTCAATGGCATTGGCACATGACAAGTGGTTTTGAGGATCCTAAAAAATCGTGTTCGTTTTGCTCAAAAGTCGTGACGACTGAGGCTCACGCACAAGTGTTTGAAGCCCAAATAAACGAAAGCAGCAAAATTTGATATTTTTAGTTTTTAAATATAGGGCGGAGTAGAATTCAATGAGACCTCTGGCAGAAAAAACTGTAACTGTCGCAAGGAGTAAAATAATTAGTTTTGCATTGTTTTTGTATTATATGCAAAGCAACGTAATTACTGTAAATTCGTACTTTATTTGTTCAATTTTGTGTCAGTGACAAGTTTAAAACTGTGTTTTTCTATTTAACTCAACTGTCATAAATTCTGAGGTAATATATTTATATAATCAGAGATATTACGGAAGAGGTTATGTTATTCTATTTTTTGTTTTCATTGCAGAACAAAGAGAAAATAAGTCGGTATTAACGATTTAAAATATTACTCAATACAAACCTACCTTCCCTGCAACTTTTGTAGATATAATTATATCAAAAATAAAATAAAAACACGAAATCAGACCTAAAACTAAACAGTTAATTGAACGCTTGTTGTACTTTTCACAAATATCAACCATACCTATTTATTACTCCAAAAATAAAAATATTAGGAGTCAAAATTTAGTTTAACAACGTAAAATACTAAAGCACAATCAAAGAAAAAGCAAAAGTTTTACAAAACACACACTGAAAATAACTAAAACAGCAAAATAAAACCACTTAAATATCAAATGGCTTATACCACAGCTGGTTTGCTTTACTCGTTGCTAAGATGACGTTGACATTTCATAGCGCCATCTATCGAATAATTCTACTTTTCCCAATTGAGAAAAACGAATACAACTTATACAGTCGACGGAAAAGCTTTGTAACTAACACCTCATTTATACACTTGTTGGTTAAATAACTATTAATTAATTTTAGCTCAAGAAAATTTAAAATTCCCTGTGGATTGTCAAAATAAAATCAGATGATGACCTTAAAATAAAGTAGGTACATTTTATCTTGTTTTTAAATTTCTGCAGCCTAGTGATAATATACAGTAGCTTTTTTGTACATATTTATATCATCCAATTTGACATGAATTACTTATGATAACCTTACATTTTGTTCACAATAATGTGACATTTGGTTATAACTTTAATTTAAATTGTCAATAAGTTCGAAAAGTCTGAACACGACCCTTTCGGAACAACCTCTTAATCCAGTAACTTTTAGTGGTGTAAGAGAGGTTTCTTAAAATGCTCCTCCTAGTTTAAAAACAAGGTATAGTCTGTTTAATCAAAGGGGGTTTCATGTTTGAATAAGGTCTCAACTTTTCTATTATCATTTACACCTCTAAACCATATTTTCAATGAACTTAATTATTCATCAACTTGATTAAAGAGTTGAATAACAAATATATCATTATTAACATTACAATTTAATTAATCACTAAGATAAGAATAAGTCATCACATACCAAACAAAAAACTATGTGAAGGTAAACAAACATAGTTTAAAAATAATTTCTGTCTTAAAAAAAAGGTAGAACGTGTCGCGGGACACACGGTAGGAACTTTAGTTCCTTTTAAGCAAAAGTTATGTAATACATCTGACGTTATAGATAAACAATTTGCATATTCTTTGGTGGTTGAGTAGTAAGCACACCAGACTCTCACGCGGTAGACCCGGGTTCGATTCCCCGCGAGGAATTTTTTTTATTGTTAATTTTATTTTTAAATAATAATTCTGCTTGATATTTATAACGACAACAGGTAGACGTTTGAAATATTTAGCAGAATATTCATTATTATAGATAATGGTACGGTACCCTCCATGAGGGAGTCCGACTGGCAACATCTACTTATAACAGCATCGTATATTTAAAAAAGGAAACCGTAGCATTATACAAATTGGACATTCGTTTACGACAAAATTAGCGGAAACATAAAATTGAATTGTTAAATTTTCAATTTGAAGTTATATTACAGTTTATAGAAATTTTTATTCTCTAGATTTTTTCCTAAGTGGGTCGTAGAAAAAATATGCTGCTCGACTCGTGTGGATTGTCCATATCGCACTTGAACAATTGAGCACTCCGCCTACGGCGTCGTGCTTCATCTTCGTCCTCGTGCGATATGGCCATCATATCCACACCAATATGCCCTTTTACATTTAAAAACTACCTGCCAAATGTCAAATCAATTCATCAATCCATTTTAAAGTTATCGAATTAAAACATTCAAGTTTTCAAAATTTCAACACCCTGTATTTCGAAAAGTAGCTAGACCCCTTAATCGCGCAAAAAAAATTATGGAAATAATAGTAAAAATTTATCCGAACAAATTCAAGTAGATAACTAGCACTGCGAATACCAGCTTTGCATAGAATTTCAATATAGCATCGGTGGTTCAGTGGTTAGAATGCTCGCATTGCACGCGGGCGGCCCGGGTTCGAATCCGGGTATGAGCATATTTATTATTATGAATCGCTGCTTCGTAAACGAGAGAGAGACTAAGGAGGCACAAGCACGCAAAAGCAAGGCACATAACGAAGCAATGTAACATAACGCAGCGTAACGTAACGCGTAACGGTCAGATCTTTTGCGTCGCGACCCCTGGTCGCTCAAACATAACCTGGCGTAAAGAACTAAAGTTCCAAAAGTTTTATGAAAATGTATTGAATGGTTTGTGTTTCTGAATAAATTTTTCAACTCGACCACCGACAGATTTGTCTGTAAAATTGGATGGGGATCAAAAATATTTTAATGCATTCCCGGAAATTTCATCTGATATTTTAATGCATTCCCGGAAATTTCATCTGCGTGTTTTTGAATTCAAATATCGTGGAAAATTGAATGCGGAACACATTTTTCTTGAATATATTCGAACAATAATTACTTATAAGTATCTATGTTATGTAAAGTATAAAAAAATTGATAGTCCCCAGATAAAAACAGTACATAGTCATAAATATGTTACTCCTAATTTACTCAACCATCAGTTACACATATTTTTACTTCAAAATAATAAGTATTGCAAATAAAATACTGATAAGATAAAATAACAAGAGTGCATGCGCAAATCTACAGACAGAGATGTTTTAATTTATTAATATTATTCAATTGATTAACAATTATATACTAATTTTTTAAGTACAAAATTAAACTAGGTTTAATTTTTTTTTAATACATTATACAGGGTGAAACAAAGCATTGGAATATCATAAAAATTCAAATGTTACCTTCATCGTCAGAGTTTTCTTGTCTAGTGAAGATGTCATCAAAAGTTCCCGATGTTGTATTCCTTCGGGAAATGGGTGCTTTGGCTTTAACCACAGTTGTAAAGTCACTGAAAGAAATATTAATATTTAAAACTATACCTAAAATTATTGTAGTCATTAGTTAGGTACTAACCCATACTTATGGATGGATCTATTCTGGATGGATCTATTCATGTTTTTTACTAAATTTAAGTTTATTTAGAGTAGATATAATATGTATAAGAGTATATTTAATACCTACACCTACACAGAGTTATACTATTAATAATAGCCACATTAAAAACTACTAAGGTGCTAATTCAGTTGTTAATTTAGAAATAAACAAATTCATTTAAAACTAATCATTTATTTCAAAATCGAAAAATTGGTTTATAGTTTTGGGTCTGGAGTTGAGGAAATTTTAAGTACCGGGTGATCAGTTAAGTGTAGCGAGCAGCCATATCTCATAAGATATTGGTCATATAGATTTAGAAAAAAAAAATTCATGATAAAAGTCGCCAAGAGAAATTACTGGAAATTATTTTCGAGTTGTCAAACGTCCGCTAGAGGGCGTAACAACCAACACAGAGTAGAAAAATGCGATTTTTATAGAATTTTGCCTAATAAAAGTATATCGATGATATCATTATCATATTTACTGACTGCTCACCTACACTTTTTGACTAAAATGTTTTGTTCTATCTATCAAAATAAAGCGGTGGGGGAAGTTCAAATGTTTTTTTGAACAATCCAAGATTTCTCTCGTTTCGCTTGACCGATTTCAACAAATTTGGGCTCATATGAAAGAGCATAATTCACACTGCAAAACGCCCACTTGGTTTCGACTTTTTGACTTTCGTCTTCGCCGCTAGATGGCGTTAACTGAAATGGTAGCAAATTTTTGACTTTTTTCAAAAAAAAAACAAATGTAATGGTATATTCATTTTTACATATTTTAAAAGAGGATACATTTTTCTAAAATTAAATGAGAAAAATTAATCCTCTACGTTTTTTTGAACCGTTGATATTGAACATAACTACATTAAAAAATAGCACGCCACTGCGTTTTGTCAAAATAAAAATCATTTTCGTAATCAGTTATTAGTAGAACAAAACATTTTAGTCAAAAAGTGTAGGTGAATAGTCAGTAAATATGAAAATGATATCATAGATATACTTTCATTAGGCAAAATTCTATAAAAATCCCATTTTTCTACTCAGTGTTGGTTGTTACGCCCCCTAGCGGACGTTTAACAAACTCGAAAATAATTTCCAGCAATTTCTCTTGGCGACTTTTATCATGAATTTTTTTTCTTCTAAATCTATACGACCAATATCTTATGAGATATGACCGCTCGCTACCCTTAACTGATCACCCAGTACATTATTTGGAACTAGTCAAGAAAATTACCAAAATTGTTGGACCAACCGAGGGACCAACTGACCAATTTTTGAACTGAAAATTACTTTAGCCACCTTCTGCAGCAATTTTGTTAAGAGTCATACTTTTAGTGATTAAGATCAGAATTAATTTTGCAAGGAAAATGTCCATTTTTGGCCAAAACTACTCTTCAAGATGTTATTTTGTTATATAGACATGTTTGAAAGAAAAGTTTTAAAACTTGTTCCAACAATTATTGCTGTCTTTGAAAGACTGGCATTGCAAATGACATCAAACCCATGACATAAAAGACTGACTAAAAAAACCCTGTATATTAAGTGTATTTCACAATAACAATAGTAAACATTGGACAAGACGATTAAAAAAAGGTACCAGAACCATTGAAAACAATATATTCCAGGTTTTTATGCGTGCTACATAATTAATTTCATTTTAATTTTATTTTGATTAAAAAACATGTTAAAAAGTAATCAGAAATGTATATAGTTATGTTACAATTCTAATTTAAAAACAATTAGTTTGAAATGAGAGTGAAAGTTGTAACTTTTACTTTAAAAAGAAAAGGAAAAAACATACATAATATGTAATTTAATGTATGTACTGGGTATATTAAGAAAAGTATATTAATAATTGTCACATTATGTTTTGGAACTATAATAATTCCATCCATTATAAATCATTTGGAATGCAGTTGTACTTCAAAGAGACAAAGTGAAAAAAAGATATCAAAAAATTATTCTTTTGAAACCCATTATTTGAATACAAAGTTTAAAAAACCTTATCAAATTTTTTGGTTATTTTCAACTGAACATTTTCTTAAAAACCAGTATAATTAAAACCAAATAAAGTTGGGGATAAACCAGAATGGATAACATATTTTTAAGTAATACATTCTTTAAATGAATAAGTTTCTAATAAGACTTATCACCAAATATATTTCAAGGTTTGAAATAATTTATCTAAGATTTATAAAGAAGAAAAATACAATAATTGCATCATGAGTACCACAAAAACAGCCAATATAGAAAAAGTATCAATATTATAGAAAAAATGTGACACAATGTAGAAATACTGTATCAGTGAAGACTGAAAATGTTGTTAATTATTATATAGTTCAGAAAAATGAGGTATACAATCAAGTTATAATGGATATTTTCTAAACCTGTCTTGATATAGTTGCATTTTGCAATTAAAGCAAAATATTGTTGGGGAATTCCCAAATAAAAAATGGGTTTTACCTTTTAAAGAGTACTTTTATTCAGTAAAAACATTTCCTGTATATAAAACTTTGCCATAATTGGAGATATAACTATCACAGAAAACCATATTTTAAAATACAGTATTCAAATTACTTACCTGGAATGTCTATCCCTCATATTTCTCTCTCGATTTTTTCTGTGAATCTTCGTTCTAGGAGGAGTTTTTGAATAAATATCGTATTCACTTAGTTCATCGGTTTCTAATGGACTATGCTCATGATCATCCATTTTTTGAAATTGTCACATTGGATTGTGTAAATCAAAATTATACCGTTAGATCATTATATTATTACATTACGAGACTATTACAGATTATTATCTATTTTTATTGAAGAATAACACAACACAGGTGACATGATCTACCAGTCAAGCTGCACAATAATTATTAATTACATTTAATCTGAGATTAATTAACTTATCAAACGTTTATTTACATAACCTCAGTTCCCGGAACCGTCACTTCACTAGTGTATTTACTGTATTTATGTCAAAATCTTCTTCTACTTTAAATAGCGACCTTGGTCTCGAAGATCAACTATCAATACATATATTTTGTTATAAACATATTTACTACGTTTAATTTTAATTAAACAATCTTGAAGAAATAACTTAGTAGTAGTAGTTCTCAGTTCTTAAACTCATAACAATCTTATGAAGAAGCTAATTAGAATTGAACAAGAAAACGTCTACCGGAGAGCAAACAGCCACATTCTGTCCTGTCAAGTAAATAGTAGAAGAAGAAGAAGCTGACCTCTTTATTTTAACAGCTCTAAAAATATTTTAATTTTATTCTACCAATGTCCAATTCTTTCACAAGAATTCATGGATTCTGTCCAGATTGTGGATCAATATTACCTCCCTTAAAGGACAATGGGGGAGTTACGTGCTATGCATGTTCTAGAATATTTTTGGAAGATGCAGCAGAAGGTAAGTGGTTTATAAGATTGAATACAAGATTATTATAACTTTAATATCTACTTATTCATTTCTATATAATGTATATTATGCAAGACCATTGGCTATCAGAATTGTAAAAAATATCACCAATTTATACTTTCTAAACACTCAATTCTTGTTTCAGTTTTTGGCACCTCCAAAGTGAAATATACAATTACATTTAATTCTCGAGAGGCAAAACAGAAAGATATTAAAGAAGACAAAAGGCAAAAAGATAATGATGAAGAAGAGGAAGGACCAGTTGTTGAAAGGAAATGTCCAAAATGTGGAAATGAAAAGATGTCATATGCAACTTTACAGCTAAGGTCAGCTGATGAAGGACAAACTGTATTTTACACATGTACAAAGTGCAAATATAAGGAAAGTGAAAACTCATAACATTTATTTATATACTTTATATTAATATACATTGTAATTTATGAATTTTTTTCA